>JBBPBR010000004.1:73553587-73565271 GCA_037974775.1 Cicer pinnatifidum
ATTAGGGCATGGTGTTGGTGGTGGAATTGGGGGAGGTGCCGGAGGTGGTGGAGGCATTGGTGGTGGAAGTGGGTTAGGCCATGGTATTGGTGGTGGAATAGGGGGAGGGGCAGGTGGTGGCGGTGGCATTGGTGGAGGAGCAGGAGGTGGTGGTGGAATTGGTGGTGGCGCAGGAGGTGGCGGTGGCATTGGTGGTGGAGGTGGATTAGGTCATGGTATTGGTGGTGGTATAGGGGGAGGGGCAGGAGGTGGAGGTGGTATAGGAGGTGGCGCAGGAGCAGGTGGTGGGGTTGGAGGTGGAGTTGGTGGAGGCGGTGGTGTGGGTGGAGGTGGTGGTTTTGGCGGCGGTGGTGGTATAGGTGGAGGTGTTGGAGGAGGGTTTGGAGCTGGTGGTGGATTTGGAAAGGGAGGAGGTGTTGGGGGAGGAGTTGGTGGAGGTGGTGGTTTTGGTGGAGGAGGTGGCTTTGGAGTTGGTGTCGGCGGTGGTATGAGCTAGTGTTGATACTACGTTATTCATAAATATTATTTGTTTTATTTTAACTTGTACCTGTCAATGCACTTCTCTACTCTTCTCTTCTTTGTTAATTAGTAGTATTACTTTTGAGCATTTTCATATGGGAAACAAGGCTTATAATAATCCTGTGTAATAGTTTTGGTGTGTGTAAGCTTGCCTACCTCTTCTGTTTATGTTATTCATTCAAACATCTCATTATTTAGTGTCCTGTTTTGAGATCACAAAATTGCTTTGTCAAACATGGCTTGGCTTATATGATGTTTGTATTTATGTGATGCTCTCTCATTTATTACAGAGTTCTACTCCTGCTCTTTAATATAATATAAATGAAAAACGTTAAGGATTAATTAATCTTTGTTGTACTACATATAAGATTATTAATGATGTTAATACTACTAGTACTACTACATATATAAAACAGTAATAATCTTTGGTACTTAATAGTGATGAAATAAATGAGAATATATAGAGTCTCTCTCAGCAAGTGGTGTGACTGAAGCATGAGACAAATACTTGAATTATTGAAGCCCCCTCTACGGACTGTCAGTGTGGTTCGTTGATTGCTCTTAATGCTACTTTGCTTCATCATCTATATACAACAAAACAAATTCAAATTAATAGGAAGGACCCCATTCATTTTGACTTTCTATAATTCACGAAATTAAGATGCACTCTAACATGTCTGCATTATTTGTGGTGTTTTGAGAGAGACATGGTAATTAATTTAAGGTATACTATGCTCATATATGGTATTCAATGTACCCTCTCCTGTATATATTACTGTGCGTGTTTTACTACTCCGTTTAGACTCAATTATATATAAATTGGAAATCATGTTTTTCTTTTGTTTTGTTACAGGAATAATTTGAATTTTTCCTTTAGTGCAACATTGCAAATATATATAGACTGTCCTAATTTGGGACAAGTCTTTGATCTAGGTAGGGACACAGGATTCCAAAGTTTGATAACCAAGTAGAATGAATGAATATAATTAAGGTGGGAATACTCTGGGACCCACCTTATCTTATAAGTAACTAAAAATTCTACTACAATTAAATTTAATGTAGTTTATTGTCCCAAATAGTTCACATATCAATTATATTATAGTATGGACTATATTTATCAATCAATAAATAGCTAGCGAGTCTATTAAACCAACAATTTTAACAAAAATTATTTTTCAATAATGTCAAAGGTTTAACCAAAAATTATTTTAATATAGTTGAATGCTGGCTTCTCATAATAAAATAGTGGAGCACGTGACAGATATAATAATTTCATACAAAATGTAAAGAAATTAAATCAGCATAAATAATGATTTTGAAGATCCAATAATGTGAAAATAAATAAAAGTTGATTCGAAAACGACATTGTCAATGTTACGCATGTAGCGCCCACCGGTTTTCCTTTAAATATTTATTTGAGTTCATATCATAGTTGCCATAAAAAATAAATTAACTAACTAATGGACCGTGACACCGTATGATTTTATTAAAAACAAAAACAAAAAATGACTAATGGATCATTATGATCCCACTCACTCATTTCAACGAATACCGTGCAATCCACGCAAACTATTGTTAAATATTAATTATACAGTATTTCTTATTTATATTATAATCAATTTTACTTAATTCTAAATAATAAATTCTTTTAAAACTCAACTATAACCGTGAATATTACTCCATATATGAGGAAACCACAAAGCACTTAGAGAGAGAGAGAGAGAGAGAGAGAGAGATGCAGAGTCTGCAACAGAAGGCATCTGAATGGAGTGGTGTTGAGACAGAGCATGCTTTCCTCATCGACGACACCAATTTGTTTCAAAAGTTAGGCCTTCAAACTTTCCTTAACCTTTCTACCAATTTCTACAACAGGTTCTAATCAACTTCGTTATTTCAAACTCCTATGTGTCAAAGATAGTAATAATATTTTATTGATTAATTAAATTCACGATGATGGTTGTGTGCTGTAGAGTGTATGATGAAGAGGAGGAGTGGTTTCGTTCAATATTTGCAAACTCTGATAAAGAAAAAGCAATTCAAAACCAGTATGAATTCCTAGTGCAGAGAATGGGAGGTCCTCCTCTCTATTCTCAAACAAGAGGTCCATTCTTTTCTTATCATTAGTAATTAAGGGTTAAATCATTCTTTTTATACACAAATTTAATTAGCAACTATTTTTAATTATTGATAAATTAGTCGTCAAATATTTAAATTTCATAAGAAAATTAACTTTTCTTGTGGTACATTAAAATAAAATATACATAGATAAGTCATATAATTAAAACCTTTGTTGATAGAAAGCAACTTGAGAATTGAAACCTTTGTTGATACTTTACATAACAGGACATCCTGCTCTAATTGCACGGCATCGAGAATTTCATGTGACACATGAAGCTGCAGAGAGGTGGTTACATCACATGAAACAAGCATTGGAAAACACTTCAGATATAGATGATGATTCCAAGATCATTATGATGAACTTTTTCAGGCACACTGCATATTTTCTTGTTGCTGGAGTTCAGCAAAAGAATCAAAATCTTCATCCTTGCAAGGATGCAGCTGGAAGCCACCCATGTAAAAACTTTTAGCATTCATTTTTCTCTCTGTAAAAGGGACAACAATGAGACATCAATTATTTAATATACTGTTTATGTATATACTTTTTTAAATCTACCAAACATCAATAGTTATTGATGTTCCTGTATCAAACAAAAACAATATTGATTAATGAATCCAAGACATACACGAATACACCTACTACTAGCCCATACTTCCACCATAACAAAATGTAATTAAAATGGAATACTATATTAAATATATGCATTTTTTGTTTATATTTTATTATCTACTAGATTAAGAGACATTCACAATTTGTAGATAACACAAACACCAATGTGTCAACCGGAACTTGTCATCATCCTCTGAATCATGAAAGCTGAATATGGATCTCCACTAATTGAAGCTCTAATTCAGTTCAATATTATTTTGGTCACCAAAACGCAAATATTCAAAAACTCGCCAGATAACAAACTAGTTAGTATATATGAAAAATACAAATATTGGTATGCCAAAAAATCTATGGTCTAATGGTTGAGGTTCCTATTTTCCAGCTGCAAAAATAATTTATTTTGCCTATTTCTTCTAAAGTTTATCTTTTATTAAAGTCTAATTATGTTAGATTTTACTCAAGGGACATTTATTTTAGGCCTACAATTATGTAAGGCCGGCCCAGAGCTCCAGTACATGCTTGGACATTTAAATGGAGCCCGTTGTTGAATGTCGACACTTTTTTTTTTTTGTTATTTATTTTTTATTAGAAGTCCTGTTTATTATTTTATTCTTCTATTTAGAACTCCCTTTGGTTTTTTATTAAAAAAAAAACAGAGATATATTTGGTTTAAATTTGAAGCAAATTGATTGACGTACATTTTTGTTATCGGAGTTGTATTTCTATTGTCAAGGACTTGATCTTATATTGAGGTTTTTGGTAATTACATTTTGTTTTATTTAAAATATACAAAGAACCCTCCACGTATAGATATTCTATTCATTTCTTAAAAGAAACGGATATCTCAATTAATATTTTTAATATGTGTACATATAATAATTAAAGAAATTGAAATAATAAAAAAATAGAGAATCTTAACTCACAGTATGATGATCCAGTGCACACAAAGTTTCAAACCTTTCGGCTAGCACATGTTACATTCTTTTTTGTTGCGTCAATATCTTCCTATTTACTTAGTAAGTCACAAAAATTTGAAACATTCAACCTTAGCTTAAATGTTTTTAATAAATTATTATTGTTATTGTCTGCTGAAGTTTAATTTCCTTCACTGCGACAATGAAGTCAATTTTGAACAGCAAATAGTTATTGCAGTGCTAGAAAGGCCAAACACAAAAATCCACAAGTTGAGATCACACTACTCATTGAACTCATAACGTAACGCCATTAATTGTTGGAAAGAAAGAGAGTAAAAAAAAGACATAATCCAATTCTATTTTCCTGTTTAAGAAACAAAAAAATCAAGGATCAGGAAAATACTTTTGTTTTACCAAAAAATAGAGTTATAATTTTATATTTTTCTATCGCAATTAACAATAAATATTATTGTAAAAACATAAATTTAATCAATAAAATTATATACTTAGAGACGAATGTAATATATCTCTATCACAATATTTTTATTGTCAAAAGATCATTTCTCTAAAAATATATGTTGGTTCAAATTTTTATCAGGAATAAGCAAAATATCCATGAATACACACAGATTGTGCGGCGCTGGTTACCATATTAACAACTCAATACTCAAAGATAGAAAAAGTAGTAAGAGGAAGAAAAATGAACTCTGAAATCAAGAGAAGAATGAAAAAAATATATATTTTTCTATTTGTTTTACATTTGTAACCTTCAGACTAATAAATGTTTACGTGGCAAGATCCTAGATGGATCAGCATACCGAGCTGAGAATGAACGAGGAAGATTATCTGGTTCCATCCACCCTGTTCCTTGATCAAAGTTCATTGAATATGTTTCTTCATCATACACACCATCATCCACTGTAGAAGAAGAAGTAGGAGAAGAAGAATTGAAAACTTTCTTCTTATTTCTTTTCATCTTTCTCCAAATCTTCTGCCACACTGTTTTTTTACCATTATAGTTGCTTGGAGAATTAGTATGATAGTGTGACTTTGTGTAGCTCCTACCTAACCTTGCTTCACTTCTTGAACCAAACCAATTCTTCTTCATATCCATTTTCTATGACTCCAAAATTTTCCTTCATAAACTAGAAGCTATTGTGTGCATCAATTTTTTTAGCTTCCTTTCTTTTTATAGGCTTTTCTAATTTTCAATGTCTGACTAACTAGTTTTTGAAGGAAGTTGTTAAGTCTCTTTGTTGGTGTGAAACTATTAACTATCCTTAATCTTATCCATTATTAATCTCTTATATAATACAATTGTAATTAGGATTGGATGGCCAACCATGGAATTAAGTAGGTGATTTAGACACTTTGAATTCAAGAAAAAAGACTCGTGTAATGTAAATCAGCCATTAGTTTAAAGCCAAAATAAAAAAATTAGAGTTTTGAAGTGTCAAAGAAATACTGCAGAATGAGTCGGTGTTTTACACTAGCAGCCGCCAACCTTGGAAATGTAGGCTTGTGATATTTTATTAAGACTACACACTAATCTAATCTGACTTTATAATATATTTTAGATTTAAATATGTAATATACTACTTTTATGTTTGTTTACAGTTGTAGTAATTTTTTCTTTTATCTGTCCTTGTATCATGTTTAACTTTTGATCTTTACTGTTTTGTTTTTGTCATTGCAAAAATTTGTTTATGTTTGAATTGGTTCCAATAATAAGTAAAATATTTAATTTTGATTCCTTTAATATATGTTATATAAAGACTAAAATAATTATTGCATATATTATAAAGACTAATTTTAATATAAAAGATTTGTAAGACTACAACAAAAACAAAATGTATATTTTCAAAGGTAAAAAAATATAAATAAAATTTACAATGATTAAAACAGAAAACAATATATTTACTATGGATGGAAGAAAATATATAGTTCTTATTTCACCACCTGAGACTTTAACTCCTGAATTATATAAAATATTTTCCTTTGATCAGATTCACATGGATAATACGCGGAACATAATTGACGATTTTAACTTATTCTGTCAGTGTACTTACTGCCAAACCAGATACAGCCACTAAAGTTGAGATTCCGTTTCCATCTTTCAATTTTCACTAGTCATCAAGGGTAATGTAAGAATGTGAATGCACTTTGTGATATAGATACATTTATTTATTTTTAATCATTAATTAATTTAAATACTTATTTTATATATTTTATTGATTTTAGTTATTAAAACATAAATATTGATTTTAGTTATTAAAACATAAACAATTATTACTTTTGTTTCCCTGGGTTTGAATTTAATAATATTGATTAATTAGAGAATTTTAATAGTTTTATGATATTTCTTTGTTTTAGTGTACTGCTGAATTTTGGTGATAAATCAATATTATTTATGAAGAGTATTTCAGTCATATTTGGAGTTATAGGTGTTCAATCGAAGTCAACTCAATTGCAAATGAAAGCTAAGATCTATAAATATAACTTTCATGAAGATATCAGAATCAAATTCAAACCCAAACGAGGAGAACAAAAGTATACATCAGACAAAACAAGACTCGCGTTTGGGGGTGCATTTTGACATTCATGACACTGTTCAATTGCACATGAAGCGCAAATTTCGTGTCTGGAGCGCGAGGCGCGCATCAGAAACATTAAAACACATTTTTCTCACTTTTTAGGTATCTTTTTGGCAATTGGAAAGTTTGAAGACTTGTGCCATAGCAGAGAAACTCATTGTTTCTAACATATTAGAGCAGTTTTATTAATAATCATTCATGAATCTTTCTAATAATTCTTCTCTAATCTCTTTATTTTTTATCTTTGTCATGAGTAATTAAACCCGATTTGTTATGAATGAGTGAAATAAGATGAAACTTTTATTTTTTTTAATTTAATTTTCAGTTATATGAATGAGTTTATTAAATTATCTTTCTTATCTCTTTGTTTAATGTTTTTTTATTGTGTTATAAACTTTAAAATATTTTAAGATGAAACCAATTAAATTAATTACAAATGCAATAGTTTAGTAAGAGAAATCATGTATCGTAAGACTTAATTTAATCTTAAATTACTAATGAATTAAGAGTTACTTTAAAATTAAAGATTCTCTCACTAAGACATTAGGACAAGAATAATAAAAATAATTCGATAATAATTCATTAAAAAAATTTAATAACTAAGATCAAATTAGAAACCAATATTAAATTCGAAGTAAAACTCATTCATGACATTATTTTTATTATAAACGTTCAATTATATTACTCTTGTCAATTTCAAATATTATATCAATTTATTCGAAAACTTTTTGTTCAATTTCAATAGTTAAACATAATTCAATAGTAAAACACAATCCTTGAATTCGACAATCGGTACTACCGTTTTAATTATTATCGGCAACTATTCAATACATTTACTGAAACACGATCACACATCAATATCATAATGAGTCACAGCATAGAACTAACTTAAAGTTCAGATGAGCTTTGGAATTTTGAACTTGAAGAATGAATATTGCCCTACATAACCCTAACTTAAGGCACATAAGTGAACACTTGTACAATGTGCTTCCATCATCAACGATGGTTAAAACTAAAGAACTAGCTATGGCAAAATTTTCACACAAGATTGATATAAATCAGCATGTTAAGTTAAAACATGTATGCTGCTTTTCTTGAGTGAGGATGCATCAGAACATAAATTTAAAAATATATAACCAAACTTTCTTAAAAGAGAACAGAGAAAGCTTGTTATGCCATACCACCACCTTGAGATTGTATGATTAACTTCAGTTTCTCATAAGCATCATAACAGGCATGAGTATAATCCGACAGTGCGCGGAAGAGCTCAGGCAACCGAGTTTTGAGACTCTGTAGGGATTTCTCTCTTACCTGAACACACAGTTTTTTGTGAGATTCAGTGTCTTCTTCTAATTTCTTCTTCAAGCTCCCAATGACATATTGCTTCTCCGAGAGCGGATTGTTAGTATTTCCTTCCTCTCCTCTCTCTGCATCATCGGGCCCTCTTCTTAGTAAATGCTTCTGGTACCATTCCTCAAAAGCTTGGTTTTTCCTCAAGAATTCCTTTCGAGTCTCCTCGCATTTCTCCTTTAACTTCATTTCTTCCTCTTGCTGAAGTAAGATCGTCTTAATCACAGCAGCAAAGGAGGATATAGCAGATTTTGCTAGCTCGTCGGGAAGCTTGTCAAGATAATCGTGCCATGCATGGAGAAGGGCTTGGATCGGTGGATTCTGAGCTTTTGGCGGGGAAGAGATTTTCTCTTTTAGGTTGCTTTCAATGGGAATGAGATTTAACTTGAGCCAACTATTAAGAGCTTGGATGTACTGCTTCTGTTGAGTCACGAGCTTCTCGAATTGTGACTGCCATTCTTGGATGACATTCCAAAGCTGCAGGGTGCGGTCGTAATGATGCTTGGTTGTTTCCTTATGATCTTGAGAAATATCTAGAGATTTGAGGTCTGTAACTATTTTCAGCTGGCTCTCATGATTTATGAACATATTCTCCCACATATTGGCCATCCTGAAAAGAAATCAAGTACATTCATTTCATGATTAAGATGAAGATCCATTTGTGTTCTTTTACACATTTTATTAGAATACAAAAAGAAACTTGGTACATAGTTGGAATGACGGCGACAATCGTGCCGCATAAGTACAAAATTTTGGATCATGTAGCAGCCAATACAAGAGCAAATATAAAAATAGGAAACCGTACATGAAAAGTGACGTGATTATTATTATATTTATTATCAATTGTATCTCTTTGATTTCTGGCAACACTTACTCAACAACAAGAGAAACAAGTTTTGGATACAACTGAGCATCGCGAATATGGTTCACTTCAGACACTGTTGAATCCATCGACTGCATATCGACAATATATCTTGTGTGTAAATGACTTACGGCCGCTTTAGTTTTTCCTAATGATTCAACACTGGCACCACGCTTCTTCTGCTTGTTCAGAACTGAAACTTTTCTTTGATATTCAAACTTCATAAGCTCACCTTGCTGTCAACAATGAATGAATTTTTAAAAGGGCATGGCTTCATTAAGACCAACATGTTACATTGTTAGCAATAGAAATATTCTTTAACAAAATAACATGTCAGCAATAAAAACTTAGCACCAAATATTGAAGATGACACCTACCTTGACCTCTTCATAAAGTTTCTTCTCCCATGCTAACAACTTATCCAAAACAGTGGCATGTGTTTCGTACTCTTCTGAATCAAAATCATCTTTTGCACCTTCTCCACTGGATACACCCTTGAAGGACCTATTCCATGTTATCACTCGCATGACCCTAGCGGAATGATCAATGTGACCTGTTCATCATGTCAATGCACATTAGCCCCCAACCATACATGTCCATTCCAACTAACAACTAACTAAAAAGCTTAAACTTTAAGAGCCATTACAACCAGTGTTTTATTAACCTATGAAGCACAAACACAAACATCAGACAGGATACTCACACTAACACTTCAATGTTGGTAATAATTTGAAAAATGGAAGCAATTGAATGTAACCCCATGTGTTGGGGTCAGCGTTAGGCCTATGTCAAACACTGAACACGTCTTTAACATAAATTATAAAGTATCAGTGCTACACAAGTTTTAACAAAGGTCTAGGGTCACAATTTGGACCCATGACATCGAGGTTTTTGATGTGCCTCTGCAATTGAGGCTACATGTGCCTCTACAAAAATTGCAACTGCGCTTAAAAACCTTAGTCACAAATACCAACTCAAATGAATGACATAAAAGGAAACAGATCTAACACAAAATACTACATTGCAACAAAGAAAAGAAAATACCTCGATTATCGGCGAAATTAGAATGATAATGCAACCTAGTGGCTTCAAGCATCTTGGAAACTTCTTGAGCACTCTCAGAAGCTTTAAGAAAATGATCATCAAGTGAACCTAGAATCTGGATGAGAGTAACAGCTGGAGCCACCTTAATTGCTCTTCTAAACTCAGCAGGAGCAGTTTTAGAATGTTCAATGTGTTTACTCTCTCTTATCTCTTCATCTGCTTCATGCTCCTTATTATACACTTCAACCTCCACTTTCTCAGGTGTCTTTGGTTCAATCTCATCTTCCACGTGTCCTCCATCATCACCGTCCAAATTATCATTCTCATTTTCAATCTCATCTTCTTCATTCAAAGAACCTCTTGGCAAATTCTCCATATCCATGAAGAAATAATCCCAAGCCATATTCTTCGATTCCGGCATAGGCGGAACTGATTTACTCTCCGGCGGACTCGGCGGCGCGTGAACCGATCCGTCGCCACTCTTCCCGTCGTCCGTCTTCGCACCGCCGTCGTTTTCCTCGACAGTGACGACTGAGTTTCCCTTTTTGCGGTGCTGCAATGCCACCGGCGGCATGGTGACGGAGCGTTTGATCGAAGCAGGGGAGAAGTTAGGCGGAAGAGGCGGTGGCGGAGGGAGGTTATCTTCCATAGGCGGCGGAGGTGGCGGTGGAGGGTTTGGCGAAGTGTGAAGAGGCGGCGGGTGAAGTTCGATGTCGTCGAGGTGAGTTTCACCGTGAGCGTAGTCGGAGAGAGCGGCGCCGGTATTTTTGAGAGCCATAGCGTAACCGGAATGACCGGCGGCGAAGGCGTTACGAGCAACAACCGCTTCTCTCATTAGGTTTTTACGGTCTTTACAACGAGCGACTGATTCTTCGTTTTCTATTCTTGATTGTGCGCAACCCATTTTGGAGTTATTGGTTGAAGGAGAAAATGGAATGTGTGTGAATAAAAGTGTTTAGATGTGAGTTTGGAAGTAAAACGACGTCGAATTGAAAAAGAAGGGTTTGATTAGATGGAGAGAAAGAAAGAGCATGTGAATGGTGACAAGTGAGTACAGCAGAGAGAGTGTGCAGAGTGATATACAGAGAGAGAGAGAGAGAGAGAGAGTTTATTTGTTTAGTTTTAATTTTTAATCCTACTCGCTGCCGTTTTAAGCGTGCTGTCATATCTTGCCAATTTTAAAACAACGGTCATATTTTTCGAGGAGATTAAGATTTCTTTCTCGGTTTAAATATGTTTTTTTTTCGGTGTAAGAATATACTCTTATGGTTATTTAAAAATTTCGATATGTACGAATCATTTTTTAAATTTTATATAACTTAGATTTATTCAAATATTCGTTTTTAATGATATCCAACTTTCATATGTTTTGAATTAAATAAAGAGTATATTTAGAATAGCCGTATTAAATGATTAATTAATTTTTCTTATAATTATTATTCATTTTTTATTTATAATAATGCATGTATCTTTAAGACAAATTCAATGAGAATAAAAATTTAGTGTGAATATTTTAATTTGAGTAAGGGATTTACAAAAGTTATCATAAAAAATTCATATTTTCTCATTTTTATCAAAACGCATTAGAATCAGTCATGTCAAAGTAGCGAATCTTGTAAAAGAGAGTTAGTAGCTATTAACTAAAATATTATAATTGAAATTTATAAAAGTAA
>JBBPBR010000004.1:73566830-73589039 GCA_037974775.1 Cicer pinnatifidum
AATGAATAAAAAATCACCCAAATAGTCAAAAGTATTTTTTTTTTGGATAAATAGTACCTTTTAGTTAATACAACAAAGTGTTATTTTTAGTCTATTTATTACAATTTATTTTTTAAAATAGTTACTTTCAAGAGTTTCTATTAGTTTATTACCGCGGTTGAAAAAAAATATGAAAATATTAACATTCTTTAATGAGTATTTGAGTTGAAATTAAAATGATATTTTAATACACTATATTGATCTGACTAGAGTATAATAGATATATTTTGGATGCTCTTGTAGATCTTAAAATGGAAAAGATTTTATCTAGTTTAATTTGTTGAAACATGACATATAGATATTAACGGATTTTGACAAATTGTATTGAGAGAGACAATATAAAATAAATTATATGTAAAATATTTTCAATTAATTTTATAGATTTGATTTTAATGTAGTGGTAATTTAATTGTTAAATATATTAAAAATACCTGCTCGAATCAGGACATATTTTAGGATAGTTGTGGTATTCTCTATCATAAAAGTAGATATGAAAGATCCTTCCAAACTACCATGGTTGTTCAAATAAATTCTTGCACTAAATGTTAATTGAATGTTAATATGTTATCACTCCCATAACAACGACCCTAACACAAACAATTTTTATTCTTCACCTTTTCTTTTTCAATTTAGAGAAAGCAGTTGCCAACCATGGAGAAATACTGATAAGATTGTATGTGTAAACTCCTACATATTTAGGGATGGCAATGGGTAGGGTTTGGGTAGGGTACTATAGTACCCGTACCCATACCCGCAGTTTAAAAAAATACTCATACCCGTGCCCGTACCCTCATGGGTATCAACTTTAATACCCGTACCCTTACCCTCTGAGTACCTAAGTGCCCGTACCCGTACCTATTACCCACACTTTAACTAAAATAAATCGATAAATAAATATTATTTTGTGATTAAATTTAAAAAGGATAAATACCACCTATAGTCCCTTAACTTAATTTCAGTTAACGTTTTAGTCCTTTATCTTTTTTTTCCTGATTTTGTCCTTTATTTTAATTTTAAGTGACAATGTAATCCTTTTTTTTTTTTTAAATGTTAACAATGTTATCCTTTTTTTTTACAAAAATTCATCAAAATTTTCAAACAAAACTCATAAATTTAGTTATATTCTTTAATATAAAATAAACTTTATCAAATTTGTAACTCAAATATTCAAATAAACTCATATTTGCCATTCTTTATTTGATGCTGTTAGAGATAAAAATATGAGTTTATTTAAAGATTTAAGTTATAAATTTGATGAAATAACATTATATTGAGGATGATAATTAATTTTATGTGTTTTGTTTGAAATTTTTGATGAATTTTTTGAAATTTTGCATAAAATAAGGATAAAATTGTTGACATTTTAAAACATAAAAGATCAAATTGTCACTTAAAATCAAAATAAAGGACCAGATCGGGGGAAAGAAAAAGATAAAAGACTAAAACGTTAATTGAAATTAAGTTAAGGGACTATATGTGGTATTTATCCATTTAAAAATTATCCATATATCATAAATTAAATCATAAAATATTATAAACCAAAATATTTTCTAACTCAAAACATTTCAAGTGAACACTCGTTACAATACACATTCAAATATCCATAATAATATTTTATGAAGTTGCAAGTCTTACGATAATATTATTTGAGATCAGTAAAAATAATTTATAAGTTGCAAGTATAATTATAAAGACACAATTAATAAGATATAATTCTTAGTTATAAAGTCACAATTATTTAACTATTAATCATAATCAAATTCTTAAAAAATTTGCAAATGTTTATCTTTTGATTTGATTATAAATATTATAATGGTCCAATGATATTAATAGATATTAAAATATAAAGGAAAACAATTAATTAAATTAAATATTAATATAATAAATAAATAATATATTTATATAAGTGCGGGTGCGGGGCGGGTACTATAGTACCCGTACCCGTACCCATACCCGCTTAATTTTGCGGGTAATTACCCATCCCCGTGCCCATACCCATTATGCGGGTTTTTACCCTACCCATTGTAGATTTTTTTTGCGGGTACCCACTGGATCTGGGTCTAATTGCCATCCCTATACATACTCTCACTTTTATATTTAAATAATCTGGACCATTGATTTGATTTAATGGTATTTTTTTGAATTCCATCTATAAGAGGCTTTATTGAACCCTCACCCTAGAAGGCACCTATAAATAAATTATGTAAGAGTTTCAAATTTAAATAATCAATTCATTCAACAAAAAAAACTACAAAATATACAGTTGAATCTCTATAATTTAAAGTCAAAAATTACTTTTAAACCTTTGATTTTGAACAATTAGTATATCGTGAGAGAATGAGAATTTCTGTTTACTTTCAAATCCTATTTTTTCAGTAGTATATTTAATATCTTTGTGAGCAAAATTGAAAGCAGATGAATTATCACCCCATGCATTTTTAGTAGATAACTTTGAACCTTATATCTTTCCTCCCACCAAAGTTGTTACTTTTACCAGTCATGATTTTTATTTTCTAATCATATATATCTACATTTGACAATACTCAATACTTCACTTTTTCAAGAAACTGTTCTCAAAATTTGAGTTTTACGATAAAAGAATTCATAACTTACTTTCTTTTCGGACTAAACCGCAATTTGATTTGTCCATAAATCTTTTATAAACTCACTTTCTATTCCTTAAAACTTAAAAAAAAAATTGAGGTAAAAAGTTGAGTAAAGAAAAAGGATACAGCTAAAATTTTGTAGTTTTCCATAAATCTTTTATAGACTCACTTTCTATTCCGCAAAACTTAACAAAATGTAAGGCAGAAAGGTAAAAAGATATTGTAAAATATTGGAAAAATGTGAAAGTGAGGACAAGTTATAGGGTATAAAAAATATCATTCTTTTTATATGATACTCCGAAAGTTTAGTGTAGTGGACCACCATTCAAAACGCTCTGAGGCCTTCAGACAAAGAAGTGGGCTCTAGGTCGACTCCCAGTTTCTCCATAGTTATCTTTTTTTCCAACCCAATAGATCTTGCAAAAATTTCCTTTTTTTTTTCCAGGTTTAGGACCACTAGTAAAGAAATCTGGCTTTAGGTAAAAAAATGCATGTGTAGTATAGATCTCATGTGCTGGGAATAGCTAATGCCTAATAGGTTGGTTCTTTATTTTCTATTGTACTGTGTCCCTTTTAACATAATAATAACAATAATACTATTTTCCTGTTATTATCAATTTAATTATTTACTTTCTAAATATTCGCTTGCCAATTTTAATATTATGAATGATAAGAGAAGAAAGTCGAAAACGATCAACACTTCATAAGAATGGAATTACATAAAAAAATATATATATAATGGAGTTTCCATCAAAGAAAAGAAACTATATATAATACAACAACAGTGAAATTGGACCGGGCAATAAAATGTTCATCAGCTAGCCAGGTGGTTGGTAATACTAAGAACCCCCAACAAAACTAATTATATTTACAGCTGCTGAACCGAAAAAATTGCCAGACATGCCACAACCTCGGTGAACAAAGTCAGTCAGTCTCGCTTTCTGCACCAAAAAATATAGTTTAAATCAGATTAAAACTTCACAACCCCCTAAAAATTTGTACTCGTTCTAATTTCAAAAATTAGTTTTAAAATAATTTTGAAATTGTTTTAAAAAAAAAATCAGAAGGTAATCTGTGTTTGTCTCCAATCATAAAAATCATTTAAAAACATTTTATTTTTAACTTGTTTTAATACAATTATGTAGAGATGATATTTTTGAACTGCAAAAAACATCAAACATGTTGTGAACACATCGAACTTCACACAGGAAGTCAAATGTTATGAACACAACAAACTTACCCAACTGAAATTCACAAAGGAAGAACAGTATTCAACACGCCATGTCATAAAGTTAAACACTTTCCAACCCATTCATAGAAAAACAAATAAAATCAAGAAATCAAGAATAGATATTGATAAACTTTATTGAACAAAACATAGGAAAATGAAAAGAAAAAACATAATGTAATGATACCAATTCTTTGTCAAGTTCAATACCAGCAGGCAAGCAGCATCTTCCTAACTACTAGTACTAAATTCCGTGTTTTTTTCACAGTTTTCGTCCCTTACTCTCTCTTTTCTACATCATTAGCTTTTTCCTAAAAGCTAGCTTTAAATTTTAGCTAAAAATGATTTTATAACAAAAAATCTAAAAATTCAAACAAACACCTTTATCTTTAGAGCTTGAAACAAACGCATCTAAATATTAATATCACAATCTCAAAAATAGATTGAGAATTGGATGGTTGAGATTAAAAAGATGACCTCCTTATGTTTTTTCTCAACATGAGAGAATCTCCTCCCAACTATCCAATTCAATGAAGATAGCAAACAACCTATCTGCTATGTAAAATGCAAGTATTGCAGCAAAGTATATCTCACTGTGGTGCAATTAAGGACATCAAAGATCAAACAAATTTTAAAAATGCTTAAAAATTGCTTTCGTATATTATCGAAAGGAAACAAAGTTGTAGCAAGAACTTTCAAATTGTAATGACCATATTAGTCCTATACATAACATCATGCCATGAAGTATGTCCAATAATGAACATTTAAATTCAAATCTCTCTCAATGGTTTAGTTTATTATTTTTGTTGAGACCTACTTTTACATCTACTCCCTACATCCCTAACTATAAGCACCTACATAACATCATGCCATGAAGTATGTCCAATAATGAACATTTAAATTCAAATCTCTCTCAATGGTTTAGTTTATTATTTTTGTTGAGACCGACTTTTACATCTACTCCCTACATCCCTAACTATAAGCACCTACTGAGAAAATTATGTCTCTCAATATAAACTCAATTTCAAATTACTAGATGCATTCATTATTTTTTACCAAACATACCGCTTATTAATACTACTACTTTATCTTGGAAGATGAAAAGTCAAATTGAACGCATTCATGTACAAAGGGTAGTTTAGGAACACCAACACATATTTTAGGACACATTAAATTAGCTATCTATTTTTCTTAAAGTGTGTGAAAAAACAAAAAGTGCTTATAGAAAGGGACAGGGGAGTAGTTGTTAGATTATCCTTCATCTAGTTTAGTCTTTTAAACTCCAGTAATAGTTAATATTGGCATTAAATAAAATGATATGTAAGTCCTAAATTTCAACATACATTTTCTCTCCTCCTAAATTAGCCGAAACGACATTTTGTTCCCCTCCCCACCAACCAAACATTCCCCTAGTCTCCTACACACATCCAAACCACCACCTAAGACAACAAAATTATCTCCAAAGGCTTAAAATAGTCTACCAGCATAAAAGGATTTTACTGAAAAAGTTGAATACAGATAACAAGAATATCGGGAAAAACTTCAATTTCATTAACAATACCAACCAAGTCAAAAACTTTGGTTGGATGAACAGAGACAGAGAAGCTATAGAGAATGAAGCCAATTAAAAAACTTCATATCCACAGTTTGGAAAGGAAAACTTACCAACAATAATTAGAAGGGTCAGTGGAGATCATTTAGATTTTAACCTTCAACTTAGCTTTGAGTTTTCTCAACTCCTCGCCTTGTCGCTTGAAAAATTAAAACCAAATATCAATGTGGTTAAAATAAAGCAGCACTCAATTATTTCTGACACAATTCAAATATTCTATACCTGATACAGTCTTCTCCAAGATTTGTCTGCTCTTTCTTGTAGTAAACACCACTCTACGGCCATATCGTACTCAATGTTGTTCGGCTGAGAACAATGTGAAGTAGATACAGCATCTTTCTGTACAACCAACATCAGATCGACAATCAAAGAAAATGAACCTACTGTTTGTTAATACTTCAAAAATTAAGCCAGGAAAACAAAAAAAAAATATAGATCAGACCATACCATCTCACGTTGTGTTTGCAATCGAAGATGATCATTAACATGATGACCATAAAATATTGGCTTCTTTTCCGGAAAGCAAGGAAGTCCAAAGCTTCCCACAAGTGGGCTACCAAGTAATAAAATTAAATATCCGAGTAAGCAATATATAAGAGCAAACAATAGCAAGAAAATTTACAAACAAATAAGCGGTAAGCATTAACATGGTAAACTTTAGCATAAATGGTATATGATTATGCCAGGTGTTATGTATCTCAACAAAAGGTTATATTTGTAACAAACTTAAAGTTTAGTAAGTTTTAACTTGATGGAGAGTGTTAAAATACAAGACTATCTTGGAATTATGTTAGAGTATCACAAATTGTCTCGTAAGACTAGTTTACTATCTTAAATTGTTAAAGGTTTTTTTCCTTGATTATGTTATTTAGAATTTTATGAATTTTGTAGGATCTTATGATCCATTAATGATCCCATGATTTTGTCTATCTTGCATCCAACATTCCAAATCTAGGATGGAAGCAGGAAAACAATAATACAATCACAAGGTATAAGAAGTTTATCAATGCAAAAATTCAGAATGTGAACATCATGCAGTATGCATCATGCTTCGTGAATGTGTTTGTGCATGATTATGACATTATCGAAGGATTCAAGCTATTTGCCATTGCAGTTATCAAGCTTATGAGTTCATACCGCCCATTTGACATCAAGAAACAGCCCTCCTCTAATTTTCTAATAACAGACTCTGCCACTTCCTTTCTTTTAAATATAACAAAAGCTTGACCTATATCATAAACATATTGAAACACTGTCAGTTGTATATAAGGTGCTTGGAAAAAATATTAGCCTGAAAACGCGTGCAATCTTAGCTAGCTTGTAGAAAAAGATGAACAAAGAATGTAGTTTCTAACCAGAATGAGGACTAGATTCTGCAGTTTTCTGGATCAGCATTACAGTACAACTTTCTTTAAAGCCAAGCCAAATAATATCCTATGATTTAGAACAGCAAGTCAAACGTATTAGAGATAGGCAGCTTATTTAGATAAAACAAACTGGGTGACACTAAGTCAGCATATTGTAAAAACAACAATCTAAAAAAACTACTTAATTCTATATATAAAAACAATGTAAATCACCCCACAAATAAACGGTACAAATGCAAATACAACATCTTTTAATCCAAATAAAACACAACTACAACGAATAAGAAGGAATATTTAACCGGGCTAGTTAGGCTGCAAATTAACCGCTCTACACAGGATTCAACACACTGATGATAACGCAGTCCTTTTAAAGAATGTTGGTTTTGAATTCTAATTTTCCCCTTAATCTGCAAGAATCTGAAAATGTTGGTTTTGGGATGATTATTACCTGTACTTCTGATGAAGTTAAAGAAGGATCCAAATTTTCAAGCAGCACAAGTTTTCCTTGCTCATGGGCATTTCTCATTCTTTCCTCCCAAGGCTGAAAATTATAAAAAATTACAAAAGTCAGCCTTGTTTCACTTAATCCCATTCATTTGCATCTTCCGATAAAAATGCGACTTCAAGGTTGTATATAAGTAGTTCATTAAACCCTACAAGAGTAGAGTAAATAACGATGTTAAAGAGAATTGAATGAAAAAGAAAACTTACCATTGGTTTAAACCATTTGCTTCTATCCTGTCACCAAGTAAAAAAACATGCATAAGAAATCTAAACAATCGATGTTAAGAATCAACATGCATCACAGCAACTAAACAATTGAAAATTGACCAAATAAGTACATTGATTTACTAAATACAACATTTTAAGTCAAAATTAGTTAAATCTAATTGTTTCATTAGAAAGCTTATAAGAGGATTCCCTATTAATATATGCCACAGTCAGAAGCAATAAGAAACAATAAAATTATACAACTACTTTTGATCGACCATTCGAGTGCACAAAAAAAGCACCAACCTTGGCATGCCACAATGGTGTCACTCTGTATAAACTCTTTTTCATACCTTATCTCTTTTCTATGTGAAATTGGATTTTTTCCAATAGACCCCTGATGTCTAGCAATATTGGGCCTGATGTGTAGATAATTTGGTTTGTGACCCAAATCAATAAGCTCCGATACCAATTTGAAATTAGAATAACAATTAGTTTGAATTGCTTGAGAGGCTAAACACCAGCCTTATATATTTATGATGAAAATATTATAATCAAGATCCCTGAATTATATGGATAAGAATGAGGGCTACAATCAGAAAGATGTATGCAAGATATTTGTATTATAGAAATAAAGGAAAGTAAATCGGGACAATATCTCAACACCTCTAATTGTTGGACTATCTTCCATATAGTCTAAACTTACTCTCACTTCTATGAGTACTATCCACATATGATATGCTTAATCCATCTTCTCTTGAAAGTCGACTCATCCTAGGAACATTCTAATCTCCCATCATTTTATTTCATACGAGACATCACATGTCTTATAGTAGTATGGTAAAATATTCCTTCGAGCTTGCCTCATACATTTCTATCACAGATTAAACGCAAAACATTTTTCCATCTAAACAAGTTTACTTGAATATTATGCATTCACATCCTCCTTTAATTCCACAACAACCAAGCCTTATCTCATTAAGTAGGATCGGCTACAAGGATCAAATGACGCCATAATGTTCTGCCATATAGCATATCTCTATCCAACTCTTTAATCTCTATGTTTTTCTTAATAGTTTCTCTTGTAGTTTTTCAAGGTCTTCTTCTGCCTCTAGCCATTTGACTACCTCCATTTGATCTTCTCTTCTTTGTACATAATCTACAGGTCTCCTCTCCACAAGCTCAAACCACCTAAGTCGAGTATCTACCAACTTTTCTTAGGTGCTACTCCACCACCCCCACCCCCTCTATTTCAACATTAATGTATATTATGAATCTAAGATACTTAAAACTCTGAGATTTGTGGTAGAATATTTTCTCCAAATTTTGCCTGAAAGTACAAATTTGTGTACCTCATTCAAATCAAATTTTCATTCGTATTTCATTCGTATGCTTCTAGGGTTTGCATCTAATTGGGTCCTAATCTCATGGTTCCTAATCTCATATCTCAACGGTCAAGAAAGCAAACTCTAGTTGCTCTTTCAAGTGCAGAGGCATAATATAGAGGGCCTTGCCGACCTCTCAGCATAAGTGTTATGGATTCAATCACTACTTATTGAATTGCACATCAAGTTCCAAACACGCATTATGTGTGATAACTTGAGCATTGTATCCCTTATCAAACAATCCTTTTCTTCACAGACGCACCAAGCACATTAAATTGGACATATTCTTTGTCTTGGAAAAAGTCTTCAACAAGAGTTTGGTAGTCTCGCATGTTCCAGCACAAGAGCAATGGGTTGATGCACTCACCAAGCCACTATTTGCAGCTAGGCTCACAATAATTCGAGACAAGCTGCAAGTTTTTTATATACTCACTCTAACCCTTGGTTTCTAGAAAGGTGGAGGTGTGTTAGAGATAGTTACATTACTACCTAATATTGTTGTACATAAAGAAGTCGTTCGCTTCAAGTTAGTTATCAATCCCTTGAATTCAAGAAAGTAGTTACAAATGTACGTATTCTTATAAATATTGTAACTCACTATAATCAATTGAGATTGAAATAACAAAATCACACCCCTAGCTTTTCTCTCAGTTTCTATCACTTCCTTACTCTTTACGATTCTAATAACATTTCATAATATTTTTAATGTAACAAATCACAAGTATTTCACATTCATTTTTAGAAGATAGTAAAATGAACATATTGGTTCAATATATAATGCCACGTATTGAAAAAATAACTAAATCTTTGGTGAAGGTGAAAAACACCACAAAAGAACTGCAAAAGAATATTCTTTTAAGGGAAACCTCTATCGAGACCTAAAAGGGCAAAAGGATAAGGGTATCTTTGATTTGAATTATTTTCATTATTTCCTACACAAATCTTTGAAAACAAAAACATAGTGAAAGCACGAGATAATTTGATAGGGACTTGGTATTATGGGGTTCCCAAGTCCCACATCAAGTAGAATGGGATGCTTAGTTGAGTATTAAATGGCTTGGTTCTCCCCCAATTGATAGCTAGCGTTTAAGGGAGGACTCCTAAAGTTCTTAGATACTTATCCATTGGTATCCGAGTTGGTTGTCGGTAGCTTGAAAAGGACTACCTAAGAGGGGCTAACCAAAAAGGCCAAGTAAAGCACCTTAGATTGCACCTATTGGGACGTCGACTTTCAGTGGCGGTGCCATGATAGGGACTTGAGTATTATGAGGTGTCCATGTACCACATCGAGTAGTATGGGATGTCTAGAGGGTATTTAAAGGGATTGGTTCTCCCGCTTGATAGCTAGCTTTTAAGGGAAGGTTCCGCAAGTTCTAGTATACTTATCACAATTTTGCACTTACAAATTAAAAAAAAATAACATTGTGAAACCAAACAAATCCCAAGGTTCCAAAGAACAAACTACCCAATCACTTCTCCTTACCAATGTGTTGTAGCTAAACAATAGGCGTCGTTCAATTTTGAACCCAAAACAACAATTTGGTCAAGCCCAAATGGGGTGAAATACTAACATGAAAATATCTTTAATTAAGCCAAACTTTAAAGGCACAATTGAGATGTAGGCTAACATTATAAGTTGACCCTATTTTGACATCTTCATTGGGAGATAGTTAATCTAGTAAGGTATAAGGTGTGAAGAGATTAAAAACTAGCATGACAAAATGAGAGTGTTTGCATTACAACTTACAATATCGGGTCTCTGAGTAACTTCCATTACACGATAATCTAGCCTGTGTTCCACGTTTGGAGAAGCTTCAGAAGATTCTTTACGGAACTTGTCAGCAGAGTGTTTTGTTGACATTGTGTCGGTCTTTAGCTTTTTCGAAGGGACTTCCTTCACATCATCATCATGCTTCCTTCGATTTTGCACGTATTTTTCCTTTCCAGAAGCCTTGCCCTCCATCAATCGCTTGTTGAAGTGTCTATCGGGGACACCAACAATATCGCATCCACCCATTTCTAAATCAATCTTAGACTTCAAAAAGGTGTTATCCATAGAGACATTTGCTCTAGTGTTTGAAATTTTTGCAGTGTCATAATTCCTTTGATTATGCACATCATTCGTTTTATTTGCACTAGAAACACCATATTTTTCCTTTTCTGAAGCCTTGCCCTCCACCAACCGCTTGTTGATTTGTCGATCGGGGACACCAACAGTATCTTCTGAATCAATCTTGGCTAAACAAAAAGCATTGCCACCGGTTTTAGAGTTTCCTGTCATTTCCAAACCATCTCTAGAAGAATGTGATAGTTTGGTAGAAGATTTTTGTTTAGCCAAAGCCTTATAAACCCCATTCTCTTTTTCTTTGGCTAGAGGCAAGGTCTTGTCGCGAGATATAGAGTTCAAGCCATCATTCGATTTATTTGTGTCCTTTAAACCAAGGCTAGAGGTGCATTGTTCTCCAAATGATGGCTTAGAATCAACAGTGTCATAACGCTTGCCATCTAGTTTATCAATCAAAAGCTGATTGTTTTTTTCACTTGAAAGAGCCACCGCTTCATTATTTGTCGTGACTTTACCACTAACATCTTTCTCAACTAAATCAGGTCTCAAAAGACCACTGAGCTTTTGACTATCTAAATTGTTAAAAATATTTTTAACTGCAACGATTAAAGAAACAAATTTAAACGATATTCCATAATTCAAAACCGGTAGAATTACACTTATTCCATATAGTTTAGGGTCAATAACATGTCCAATAAAAATTTTAATCCAACATAAACATTAATATTTAACGACAAAAAATTTAAAATCGTTTGAAGATTCTATTTGAAAAACAGTATCCACACACATAACAAAAAAAACTCTTATTAGACAAGGAAAAAAGCATTCAGCAAGACTGACAGAAGTTGACTCTTCAGGTTTCTTAATCTGAAGATTTCACCATATTTGTCTGTTTAATTACAATCAGTAATTATGTAAAATGACTTCAGTTTACATTATAGAAAAGGCAAAACCTGGAAGTTGGTTTCCTTTTAAAAAATGTATGATTTAGCTGATTTCTGGAAGCATGGGATAAGTGAAGCATGCCACAATTTCATATGGAAGTCCATGAAACAGAACTAAACAACGCAGGTGTAATTATATTTCCGTCTTAAAATTTACAGGAATTTCAGAGAATATTTTACTTCTCAAATAAATAAGATGGCATACCTTCAATTCCAGCAATTTTGTCATCTGTCTTGTCCAATATTTTATGCTTCCCAACATCAAAGAAACAATAGCATACAAAGTCGGCATTTTGAAGTTCTTCATCTAATGGATGTGGATTCCTGTCGTCCTTAGAAAAGCAAACCACATTGCATTTTCCAGCAATAGCTTCCTGATTGCATACAAAATGAACAAAAACTTAGCCAGTCCAACTTAAGTTAGATGTTGCTAGTCAGTTAAAACCATGAAAACTAGCATGGTTGAACTTTTAAGCATTGAAGAGAAATACTACAACAATTGAAGTAATTTTTTCCCACCAGATGGAATTTGCAACGCCGATCCTGTCATGAAGAATACAGAAAGATAGACCTCGTGTTAACAATGACAAATGGTGGGCTATGGCGCCAGCCAATCCACCGTATAGATATGGCAGGTGACACTGTAACCCAATGAAGAAACTTGGCTGAAAGAATCTCTCTTTTTCATTCTCTATTTTCTTTGTTTTCAATTTTCTTGTTGCTTTCTCTTTGTTTTCATTGTGTTTTCTCTGTTTACTTCTTTAATTCTCCTTATTTTTTCACCCCCCTAATTCTCTACCAATTCAAGCATGTTCCTCATTATGTCACTATCTTCCTGTCTCTTAAAAAAATTTGTGTTATTGCTAGGTTTGAATAGTTGTTTGTAAATCTAATCCCTACCAACAATTTGTGTTATCAGAATTGAAGGAAATACAAAAAAGAGCAGGATAAAAAATAGCATAAAAAAGGAAAAAGAACCGATAAAATTAAGGACGAGAAAAAGGAGATGACAAATGGAGTTAAAAAAACAGGAAAAGGCTCGGTGGTTTGCGACTTGCGGAGGAGAAAGGATTGATGGAGAGAGTGGTGTCAGTCGAAACAGAACTGTGAAATCATGTTTGAGAGGTTGAAATTTTGTTATGAGGTTTTTCACCCAAGGGACTTTATGTTCTGTGTTAGTCATGCTACCTGGTCCCATTACATGTTTTTCAGTTTTTCCACCATGGATGCCACAGCTGCCATGGCCCGCCATAAAGAAGTTACCACACTGAAGCCTTTTTGCATGGTGTCTTAAGGTTTGGCAGTTTGACTCACCCCAAAAGATTGAATAAGTGATCTACCTTCTTCCTCTTATAAAATTCAATTTTAACAACAATTTTAAATTTTGAACACTTGACACAACCAAAGTATTAGCATCATGCAAGGTTTTAAATAAAGGTCCACAACAACGATTGCAGCCGCAAGCCCACGGCATCCAGGTTTTTGGGACCTCTGCAACTGCATTGCCACCACAATTGTAGCAACCTTCTGCAATGTAAAGGATCGCAACAAGACCACGATTTAAAACCTTGGCAGCGTGTTTAAAACAATTAACAACAACAATATCATTCAAGCCCAAATAACAGAAACTAGTATCATTTCTACTACTTCGCTGAGCAATTTTCCAGTATCAGAATAACTTGATTTGAAATAGTAAAACCTTAATTTTTCAATAAATCAATACAAGCAACAGTTGATAATACATTCAAATAAGATAAATAGATAATTAAATTTCAAATACAAAAAAAAAAAAAAAAAAAAAAAACGAATTACCAGATGATTAATATTTGAAAGCCCTAATCCTTCACCGCATGCCATAAACAACTCGTTCTCAAGCGTCTCGTAACCTTCCAAAAAGTTTAAAATCTCACAGGGACGAAAGAACCACAGAATCTTAACTTTCCTACTCTTATCACCATTTTCCCAAATTTTGATTAGTTTACCAATAAAAGGTTCAGGTTCATCATCCTTATATAAATACACAGAATCGTAAAGAGTGTAATCGACACCATCGTAAGTAAACGATTCGTAAAATGTAACTTCCTTTTTTTTACCACCAAACCCTTTCTTTTTACCCCATTTGAATTCAAGATTATCTCCTTTTGAATCTTCTACCATATTTCGATGTATCAAGAAAAGACGTCACAATAGTTTCGATACTGAGAGTTTTGAAACGATGGTTCGGAAGTTTTGGCAAGACTGTTAGGTTTTCCGATGTGGCATTGGCCGGCGACCCCGTAAAACCCTAACACGATGGGGTGGGCAAGAGACACGAGTAACAACCGTCGATAGCTCTTTTTATTTTTATTTTTTTCACGAAAACTGTCGCAAGCTCTTATAACGATGTGTGTTCGTGAATTGGATTGTTTCAGTTACCCTTTTTGTTTTATTTTTAAATCAAATCAACTTTTTTTTTTTTTGCTATCTAATTGAAATTATTGTCTTCGGGTCTCTACTTTTTTTGTTTAATTGTTTTTGTCTTTTTTTTTTTTAATGAGCAACGTCAAACCTTTTCATTTTTAATTAACTGTTCAATACATGTTAATATCAATAAAGATATAGAACCTAATTAAAAATGTGGCCTATCTGGCAAGATAATAAGCAACATAATTGAGAGTTTTGAAAATACAATCTTTAGGGATAGCATCGAAATATGAAGCATATTTAGTATGTAGAACTAAACCATTTAAATTTGACAAAAATAAAACATTAGTCTCATTTCAAATACACATTTTTATTCCAACTCGATTTCATTGTTGCGAAAACCATGCATCAATTGTTGACATAATCATATTTAGATTTTTATGATTTTTTTTACTCAATATTTTTATAAGTTGAATATACAATTTTCAAAATAAAATTTCAGGCACAATGTTTAGGGTTCATCTCACGCGTGCGCTTAGGTGTCTCTAAGATTCGTCTTATTCATCTCACGCACCGCCACTAACAACCTCGAGCTTAAGCGCATTTATCTGCCTTTTAGCACAATGTTTCAGACGTTTAGATTGGATTTTCCTTCCTGTTTTCATATTTATTTTAAGTTTTTTTTTTTTTTGAGCCACATGCATGTAGTTTGGCAATTTGTCCATAATGCAGTGACCCCATCTTTGTCCTAGATGAATTAGCCTTACCTCTCTCTCAATAAAACATGTCTCCCTCTCCTTTAAGCATATTCAAGTTTAAATATTTTAGGTATCCAGTATTATTAATTTGAAGCTTCTAAATGTAATTTTTAGAAGAACGAATCTTGTTTTGTTCAATTGTTTATCATAAATTTCTTTCATGCGGACGGTCATTTCGACTATTTGGCTATAATATATTTATAACAGTTCTCTCTGACTTCACTTGCATCCATGAGTTGTCTTTTCATCATTTTTATTATTTTGTAGAACCAAATATTATTTTCTTGTAACAAGTTAAAACTTAGTAAACTTTTGCTTGACGGGGAGTATTAGTTAATAATAGAAAATATCTTATAATATATTTTATATTGTATTAGAGTATTTTTAGTCATTTCATATGATCAATTTATAATCAAGTTAGCATAAAATTATTATCAATAATATTCAAACTCTTATTGTTTAAACTTCTTTTTTTCTCTAAAATTTCACAACTTCAACGGTAACATTGAAAATAATAAATATAACTTTAAAAAATATATATATTCGTTGAACTGTAAAAATTTTATTTAGATTGAGACACCATCCCATTATTCTAAATATTTATTATTAAAAATATGTAGGAAAGTGTGTAGAAAATTATCAAACAGACGACAAAGTCTTTTTATTTTATTTAAAAATATAAATTTTATTCAAATACTAAAATAAGAATAGTATAATTAAATTGATTGTAAATTGAAAAAAAAAATATTTATAATCCATATAAATTAGGGATCACAATGGGTAGGGTTTAGATAGGGTACTATAGTACCCGTCCTCATACCCACAGTTTAAAAAAATACTCATATTCGTACCCATATCCTCTTGGATATCAATTTTAATATCGATACTCTTACCCTCTGGTAGCTAAGTGCCCATACACATACTCATTACTCACATTTTAACTAAAATAAATCGAAAATTTATGACATTGTTGTGAATAAATTTAAAAATTATTCAAATATTTTAAATTCAATCATAAAAGTATTATAAACCAAAATATTTTATAACTCAAAATATTTCAAATGAACACTTGTTACAATACACATTTTAATATTCATAATAATACTTTACAAAGTTGCAAGTCCTATGATAATATTATTCGAGATTTGTAAAAATAATTGATAAAAAAATTGCAAATATAATTATAAAGTCGCGATTAATAAAACATAATTCTTAGTTATGAATTCATAATTATTTATATATTCATCATAATCAAATTCTTAAAAAGTTTACAAACGTTTATCTTTCAATTATAAATATTGTAGTGGTCTAATGATATTAATAGATGATAAAACATAAAAGAAAACAATTAATTAAACTAAACATTAATATAATAAATAAATAAATAATATATTTATATAAGTGTGGTGCAGGGTGGGTACTATAGTATCCATACCCGCTTAATTTTGCGGATAATTACCTCATGTTCATACTCATGCGGGTTTTTACACTACCTATTATGAATTTTTTTTGTGGGTGTCCATTAAGTCTTGGTCTAATTACCGTCCATAATATAAATAATTTATTTAAAAAAAAAAAATAGTCCGAATTTAGTTTTAGAAAAAAAATCATAAATTATCCCTTTTTAATAGATAATGAAGAAGAGAGACTTAAAAAAAAAATATTATTTTTAGGTTTGGCAGCAGCTGCCGATGACGAAGTGTTTTATAGTATCTCGAAGTGAACTTTTTTGTAATAAACCAATGTAGTGACTTTGCAGTTCTTTATTTCTTAATTTATGTCCTTTATATATATATTTTTTTTATCATTGGAGTGTGCGAGTGTGTCTATGTAGTAATGGAGATTGATTAAATTTAATGGATGAAACTTCCACAAACATCTTAAATATCAGGTCATTAAAAACAATTTTTTTATTATTCAATCTCAGTTAGAAAAAGTGTAAGACTTGTTTGAGTTTTTTGTTAGTCTGTGTTCTGTTTGTTTTATGTTTTTGTTTTCTGGACTTTTAAACCCTCTTATGTACCTAAAAAAAATAAACAGTGAAAAGCATAACTTTGTGGGATCAAATCTAAATTGTTTATTGTAATTATTGTTAGAGTAAAATTAGTTAAAGTTTTTATAAAAATAAATTACTTATTTTGTTTTTTTAATTAAATTACTTAAATATTATGTGGTAATTTGTGTAATTGTGTCCATAAAAAATTATCCCACACATATAGAACCTAGTAAAAGAAAGAAGAAAATGTTTGTTCACGGCAACAGGGTCTGACATTATATACCAGAGAAATAACAATGGAGTATCATTTAGAAGGTGGGTGATTTCCGTTTTCGAAAACTTTCCATCAAATTATGATTTGTTAAGGTGAGTAAATTATTTATTAAAATTATAATAATTCATAGTTATATATATATATATATATATATATATATATATATATATATATTATTCTCAAAAATATAAAATACTTGAATATATTTTTTGTTGGTCAATTTTGCTATTATACATGTCTTCTATTGGTTAATTTATTTTTCATGTTTATCTATTAAGGAAGAAAAATTAGTTATAGGTTAATTACTCTAATTATAAATTATTTGGGTTAATTTGTGGTATAAAAGCTTTCATTGACCCTGTTAATGTAATCATAGTTATTACAAGTTATCTTTAATTTTATCTCTTTTACATGTAATTTCAATATTTTGCATATATTATAATATCAAAACAATAATTATTCAACGAATTTATAAATAGAGTAACTAATTTTATAGTTCAAATACTATCTTTTGTCAATAAATATAATCTATAAAATTACCAATTAAAGACATAATTTCAATGCAATTATAGTGAACGAGCTAAAAAACACTAAAGTAAATGTATAATTTTCTATATTTAATTGAGTTGATTTTATGGAAATAATTATTCACCTTAATTTTAGGCGAACACTCAAATGTAGTTTAGAGTTTGATTAGGTAAGGGTGGTAGATCTATAATTATTATTTATTGGAAATAAAAATAACAATATTTTTTTACAATTAAAAATATTAAATAAAGGTTCATACTGTTTTTAATTAAGAATCAAATAGTGTGGAACAACATCTGTTTTTTTTTTTTTATAAGAATAAAATATTGAAAAATGTATCATACTAATAAATTAAAGGCTTAACTGCAATTTTGATATTCCTATTTTAGCTGAATCACGAAAGTAGTCGCCCATTCTGTTTCTTTCCAGTTTTGGTCCTCCAAACAGAATTTTAGTCCAAAACTTAATGAAATTTCATTTTTTAAAGTCATACTACACCATTTATGATTATAGATTTTAGGTACAATTATTGCAAATGATATATTGAGGTATGGTGTGACTTAAATAAATGGAAAAAAAATAAAATTTCATAAATTTTAGACTAAAATTATGTTTGAAGGACCAACGTTCACGATTCAACTAAATAGGAAGACTAAAAGTGCAATTAAGTCTAAATTAAATTTTCAATACTAATAGAAAAGGAATAACTAGTTAAGTTGTGGAGGCATCAGTCCCATCAAATAATGAATGTATCAACCACTATTAGGTATGATATCTAACATTCATTTAAGTCATATAAATTTAATATTTATATATTGTTTAACTAATTTCAAATTTTGTATTTATTTAACTTTATGGCATGGTATTGTTTACCTATCGCTTTTTCAATAAAAAATATTCTTTAATTTTATTGATTTTATTATTTAACCATTCAATCAATTTATTTATAAATTTTATTAATAGTATGATGTCACCTCATCATACTGAGACTTTTAAGTAAGAGGTTGGCTACATATATATTTTGACAATGAGACTTTTAAGTAAGAGGTTGGCTACATATATATTTTGACTTAACTACATACCATTGAAACAAAACGAAAGTGAGCTCTAAAATAGTTGTCGATGTCGAGGAAGAGAAGACAAAACTACCTTGCATGTGTTTTGCACCTGCTTATAAGCAACTCAAGTATGGTTGAAATTAGAAGTGAAAATATGTTTGATTATCGTAAAATTTGTTTTGTCTTTGCTCCTTTACATAACGTTGGATTAAGATCAAGCGTGATAGGACAGACAAGGAGGTTGGGGCGCTTGCATAGAGAAATATTGGGAGGGCACTACCCATATTTGAGTGAATAAATGGACTTTAAGATTTTTGTTGATATTTAGCGCGAATGCACGGACTCACAAATTTCAACACCAACCATCACTATTGACTCCTTAAAATTTTATATATATATTTTTTTAGAAAGAATTTATATGTCTAAGAATGTATTTAATTGCTTCATTAGGTTTTTTCACTATTGAATTTTGTCCTCTGTTGTTAAAAGAAAATATTCCAAATTAAATTTTGGGAGGACAAATGATTCTTTCTAACAATTAATCTAGTTGGATTACTTACAACCATCATGAAACTCATGAGCTTCTCAACAAATCAAATATAATTGTGACACTAACTTATTATTGAAATTATATATAGAATTTCCTTTAATTATATTTTTGTTTATATTTTAAAATATAATGGAGTTATATTTATTATCACATGGTGTAGGAATGTGCTTTTAAAATCATGGAGAAATTATATTTGCATGTCTGTCTAATCAAACCTCTAATTGGAGCAATAAATTTGTGTAATGAATAAAGTTGTTGTATATATATTATTATTTTTTTAGATGAAATGTTATAATTATTAATACAAAATCTCGTATATATAGAGAAGTAATATTGATGTGACGTTTTTGAATCTAGAGGCGTGATGCGCCGTTTGTACCGGGAATTGTGGCATAATTAATGGCTTACCGTTTCTGCGGGAATCTGAATTGTGGGATAATTGATGCTTTGTATTAGAATAATTAATACTAGTTAATTAATGCATTTAGCGAAAATGAAGCAGTTTCTTTCCGATTTTAGATATGCATTGCACAACTCCACTCTCTCTCTACTTCCATCCCCGCCGTGTTATGTATCTCTCTCTCATTCACTTCTATCTAATCTCTTTTGCTCACAACCTTCCAGACTGGAAACCAGAGTATATTCACCCTTTTCTCTCATCTTCTTTTTCTTCTTCATGTTTTTTATTTTTCTGTTGTTCTTCGTAGTACAGATCTAGAATCTGAGATTGATGAAGTTGATTTTTTTTCATTTGGATATTTTATTGATTGTTTTAGACTTACCCACCCGATAAACAACCAACCTGTATGACAAATGGGCGAAATTCAGTGTCTTTATGACTAAAATTGGGTTTTGTCCCCACAATTTCAAAGTATATTATTTTTAATTTGTGTACTGAAAGGATCTTCATCGTGACTAGGATTAGGATCAACACTGACACGAATATCAAAACATGAAGGTTTAGCAACAAAGTAAGAGATTATTCAAAGATGAAATATCTTATAGTACTACTAAATGTATCATTCAACAAGAAAATGTAAATATGCACTTGGATGCAATCTAAATTGAACGTAGCACCCTGCACATACTCAATTCAACATCACCATTAAATACAAATTTATGAAGGATGTGTTGAGTATACGAATGATGTTTTAAGTATATTGGTAAATATGTGGCCATTTTATTCAAGAGTAAAATTTTTATTAGCTAGAATAGTACATCATATTAAACGAAGTAGGTATACCTTCGTAAACGAAGTAAGTATACTTTCGTTGCACAATCAAATCTTCCTACATTAAGTTTTTTAAATAATACAACTTTTAATCATTCAAAAATATATGAAACACATCTATTGACTTTCATTCACAACTTCATCCTCTATAATCCTAATAACTCAATGGTAGCATTTGCGTGTGAAAAACTTTTTAAGCAAATTGTGATTCACATTAGCGAGAAGCGTAAGATCCCTAACATCGTCAATAGTGAACCGGAAAATGAGATAGTCTTTGCGTGTCATCTCTCAGCAAATGCAAATATGAGATTACCATGTGCAAATTATATTGTAGCTCATATGCAGTAATCCATTATTTTATTCGAGTAGGAAATACATATTTAATATTGATAAATTTATTTTTTTTTTTTTTCCATTTGAAAACACTTTTAAGACACATCTATTATGTTTAATTAAAGTAACACAATAAATTAAATAATTAGTTAGTTGACTATATTTTATTATTTGACTATTTTTCGTAAATCAAATTCAACTATAATGAGTTTCTAAAATCAATGAATCATTAAATCAATTATTTGAAACAAACAGAATTCCTAAAATCGGCCTTTTAATAAACTATACTATAAATATACTAAACTATACATATTATGCTATAATATACTATGTAATAAAACAAACTGTTTACTTAGTTGTACATTCAACACTCTACCTTCAACGTGGTGCTCATAATCTTTAAGGACAAAAAGATATAAGAACTGCAAAGAAATTGAAGATGTTCAGGCTGCTGATGCATGTTATCCTAGTGCTACTCATGCTCCTCTTGATCATCAAAAGGACTCTGTTGCTCATCTGGCTCAAATTCAAGGTGAATATAACAATCCTCCTCTTGATGCATCTCTTCATTCCTCTTTCTCATTTTTTTAATGGCGGTTTTGCTATTAGATTGTGGCAGACAACAAATTCGAGAATGTTCCACGGTATTTTTCCCTCCACTAGTACTCACTGGAAAAAAAATTGAATGAAAAAACTATCGTATTTATGGTATTTATTTTCAATAGTGTAATAACTTTTGGATTTTCAAATATTCAAATGAGAGTAACTCTCAAAAATTTTAAAAATAAAATGAACGGTATTGAAAAATAATTATCAGAAATTTTTTTTAAAAAAAAAATTACTTTTTTTTGAAAATTTCAAAATATGAAGTTTACAATTTTTTTTTTAGTTTTTACTTTATACATAAGGGATATTTTAGTAAGTTAAGAGATAATTTTTTTTAAATACGTAAATGTAAACTCAATTGAAGAGATATAAAATTCAATTTTCCACTGTTACTTATAGTTTGGGTCGATTGTAGTTTTTTTATCCGAAACTTTTGTACTTGACTCTACGTATGTCTTAGGAGTATCATAAATATTTTTTATTTTATTTTATAAAAATTAATTTATATATATATA
>JBBPBR010000004.1:73589217-73607265 GCA_037974775.1 Cicer pinnatifidum
AACATTTACATGATTCACTTGAAGATATTAACTTTTGAATTGTATAAGTTATCTCTTGAAGAACAAGACTTCTAAACTACTCTTTTTTATTTTTAATAAAACAATTAAAATACTTTTAAATTGTTAACTATTAAATCAAATTAATATTTTTTAATAACTTAACACATAAATTAAAATATATTATAAAAACTATGATAATTATAATAATATATTTAATCATGATACATCTTTCTTTCTAAATATTATACCTATATATAATTATTTTAATAAATTTTTGCTAACGTTTTTCACGAAACTGCCTGCATACTTGACATTAAACAATCTCTTTTCATTATATGAAACAAATAGTGCGTTACTCAATCATACGGCTAAGAAAGCATATTCTAAAACTTTGTAGAAGAACACCCTATTAAAAATACTAATTGAACTAAGAAAGATTAGACCAATTTTTTAGTGCTTAGGAGTGTAGTTAATCATTACTATTAAAGTTAACGTTGTGTTGCAATCCTACATTACTAAGCTTTCTGTGTTATTAAATGTATATATATGTACATGTGGTTAGTCATCCTCGTCTTTTAAATTAATTTTTGAAAATAAGATTCAAACATATATATAAAGGATGTATCTAGTGAGAATGATAATTTTATGAGAGATATGAACTCTTATCATTCATTAGATTAAAATAGATCGTTCTAATTAAAGTGTGATTTCCACCACACCCAAGAAAGTCTTTTTAGTGAGCTTTAAAATCAAGATCATTCATTTTGATCCAATGACTAATAGTAAGACCTTTCACACTCACATAAAAAACTTCTACCTCACTATATATAATACCCTTATATATGTGTGTGTGACTGAAAATTTATATGAGATACAAACTCATTTAACAATTACTTTAAATTTTAGAGATTTCCCTAGATGCTTGTCACGCAAGAATCCATTTTGTCACATGATTAATATAATACTAGAGTAGATGTCTTCGATTATATATTTTGTAATTTATGATGACATGTTAAATTATAGCAAGTGACCAGAATTCCAAAAAGATATTTTTTATTAATTTATGTCACATATTTGTTTTACAATTAATAAAAATGTAAATTTCTTTATAAAATAAATAACAAAGATAATATAATTAATTGTAAAAAGAACAAAGATAATATAACTACAATTTATTATAGAAGCTCCAATGTATATGTTTTTTAAATCCCCCAATGTTTCAATGTATTAACGAATTCAAGTGCTCAAACTCTTTTGATAGACTTCCAATAGCCACTTGCATTCATCTACTATAACATTTTTGTCAACTTCCTACTAAATTCGTCGTGAATTAAATTTATATACACTATCATATTTAATATGTTGATTAAATATATATATTTTTTATAATTATATTTAAAATCATACTATAAATGGTTACAAAGTGTTGGCCATGTTAATTTTTTTACATTGATAACGTGTAACAATTAAACTAATTAATTATACAATGATTTATAGTACAATCAAATCGTTAAAAATATCAATTAACTATTCCTTCGTCTTAAAATATAAATAACAATTAATCAAAAAAAAAATATATTTAATCTAAAATTTAAATAAAAAATATCAACTTTCATTATCTATTTTTTATTTATATTTTGATACAAATGGAGTATCACAAGGTGGTGACTTTATTGGACAATCACTTAAAGCTTTTGGTTATTAATGCGTAAGCAAAGTAAAATGCTTAAGAATGTCAACCCAACAACAATATAAAATTAGTTAGACCTTCTCAAAGTATTGGGAGGCGCATGCGTGTCTCAGTTTTCAGCACATAATTATATGGCATAATTGTTTCTACACTTTTTTAATAAACACATTAAAAATTAAAATTTATGTTAATTATTGAGTTTAAATTTGAAACCTCTTTCTTAATACACTTAATTGTATCTATACTAGATCATACACTTAATCGATAACACTTTTTATTTATTTATTTTATTTTTTATATATAATCAAAATGAAATTAATGATGAGATCAATCTGTTTTCAACCTGTATGTTCTCACCAAGGCAATAAAAATCAAGTTAACAAACCTCTTTCACCACAACACAAAGTTAAAAACATGACTGCAAGTTGTTTCTTCTCTAAAACAAAAATCACAATTCACACCTCAATATGTGTGTGATTCGCCTCAACTTGATCAATAACATAAACTTTTGAATGGATCAATCCATATATAGTTGGATTCAAGAGACAAACTACTTGATCCATACTAGCTGTCATCTGAATTTAAAGAAGGAGAAATCAAGAAAGTGTTGGAGAGTTTAAGTTATCACTGATGGTCCAATGCATTTAAATGTCTTAAACGAATTTTAATATAATTTTTAATAAAAGTTATAATGTTGTTATTATAGTTAATCTAGTATATTTTTATTTATTTTTTACACTTTAGAATGTAAAAAACACATTTAGTAAATTAATATAATTGATTTTATATAACTTTTTTTAATTGATAATATAGTTAATTATTTAATATTTGTTAAACAATATGAACTTTGGATCAGATTTATTAGTTTTAATTCTTTAAATATTTGACTGACGAATTTTTATTATTTCAGATATTACTTATTTTAAAATAATTAAAAATACATTTATTTTAAAATAATATATAAAAATATTTTTACTAAAATAATAAAATAAAGTATTTTCTGAAAAAAAAAAACAGACTTTTCTTCTGAAAATTAGATGAAAAAATAAATGGAGTAAAACAACAATCAAGCCAATAAAAATTTAAGTGATTTTATATGTAGATCCAAATAATTCTTTATAGTTGGATATTATACAAATCTCTAGTTAGCGTTGGGCAAATGAAAATGTGCTAGGCCTGCTAGTGAGAAAATGTGTATAGTGATGCTTTTTACATGGAAGATACTGATTGAATCCATTATGAAAAATAAAATTTCTTAAAAGAGACTATTAAAAAGAAGAAGTAAAAAGCCAATCTAGTTTAATTTCACAGAAATATTATAAGATTATAAAAAATATTTTTTTTTTCTGCATGCTATTTTAAAAATTAGTCTAAACTCAGTTGAAGCCTACAATAGTGGGTCATGATCCATTGGTTCTTGGTGCCCCCGCATGGTTAAGGAAGCCCAATTTTATTGGTTCATTTGGGCTTTTGGACCTAACTTTATCAAAGGCCCCACCTTGGAAGTGAACATCCCCATCACCTTTGTCCCTAGCCGATTTCTAAGGAGTAAAAAAACAATAGTGGGAGAAGATTGAAAAGGAAAAATGTGTTTTAGGGTATTGGATAATAGATTAGGGTAGCTTCTAAATCCTTTGAGAGGGACTAGCTAATACTCCTAAAAAGCACTTTTTCAATGTGAATCCTTTGTTTTTTTAACAAGGTTATTAAATATTAATCCTATTGTGCAATCACAATCTTTGTTGTAGCTTTCGGCTACTTTCGTAAATTTTTTTTGGCAGAGTTCATTACTAGTAATACTTACATGTAGCGTTTCATTAATTTTAGCTTTTAGGTTTTGTTTGATTGTGAAGAGAAAAATGAGAAGAGAAAAAAGTCAAGAAAAATTATACAATGAGAGAAATATTTAAGCAATAAAAATTATTTGTTTTATTGTTTGGTCCAATAGAAATGAATGAGGAGATGGAAAAAACAAAGAAAGGTAAAAAGTCAAATGAATGGAAGGTGGAATGCTCTTCAAATGTACATTTTACTATACAATATTTTTTTAAAGCAAAACTATAGAGTAGAAGTATACTATAATTAATATATGTCATCTTAATTATGTTGACACTTTAAGTTAATCAAAATTAATATGAAAATTACAGTGAAGTAAAAATCAATTGAATAAGAGCTAAAAAATTATTAATAAATATTACATTGAATTTAATTGTAAAAGTTATTTAATGCAATATTCATGTGAATTTATTTTATATGTTAGACGATGAAAATTAATTTTATGCATTACATTGGATAACACATATAAACAAAATTCTATTAACGAAACTGATATACACTATAAAAAAAATATTGATACAACATATAACATTGATGTATAGACATAAATACTAATTTAGTCCCATTTTAAATGTAAAATGCTAATATTATATAGATAGTATATAATATAAAGTAATGTATATAATATTTTTTTAAATAATTAAATTAAAATTATATATATATATATATATATAATAGCAAAAGTGTATATTATAATTGGAGAGTATACTATTTTGGTGTGACTTTTTTTGGATTTTATCATTTATTTTATTATAATTTTATCCTTTTATATTTAATTAAACAACCACTTTTTTTATAAAAAATGTGCACTCAGTTCATTATTTAATAATTTTTTCAAAAAAGAATAACAATCAGACGAGTACTCAAGTGTATGTGTGTTTACTGATCACACATGATACACATTGTTTTTTGGTGGTGTTTAGGTGGATAGAAGTGACATATAGCATAAGTCCAATGAGTCTTGATTATATTATAATAAACTTATATCATCTTAATTCGAATTTAATTTAATTTAACTATAGAGTGGTTTATAAGGTCGTGACTTCTCTGCACTTTTAAATACATTTCCATGTCAAATATATCATCTAATGCTAGATTCATGACATTAGAGACAAAGTAAATGATTTGTTTATTATGTTTTTCCCTTTTTTATATTAAAAAAATTGTTGAGTGATAATTTTTGTTTTTTATCCCTGAGTGCATAATATTTGACCTTGTTTGGAAATGAATATTTCTAAATACACCACTGATTTACTTGCAATATAAAAAATGTTGTATACAGTTCATAATCTATGAGGCCCAAGTTGGGTCATTCCACATTTATCCAATGAAAATGATCACCACCACCTATCATGTAGATTATTGTCTGTTAAAAACAACTCTTTTTAACTGTAATTTGCCTCCTATTGGATTTGTTAACCAATTAAAAGTGAATAAAATGAATCATTATTTTCTTCAAGATACTCCTAATCATTTTCCCAATCTCTCCGAACATTGACGAACACAGTGACGTGTTCATGTGGGTTTAAATATGTAAAATATCCGTTACTTTTAAATAGCCACAAAACTATATGCTTTCTATGTGTATTTAGCATTAATTAGTTCAAATTAATATTACATCACATCACTATACTCCCTCTACCAAATAATAACCGTTACACTTGAAAAAATCAAAGTAATTTTTTTTTTTCTGAATTAATATTATATATTTATTTATTATTATTATTTTTCACTTTACATTCACATTTATTACAATAAAAATATATCAATGTTAATAAAAATATTTTAATAAAATATCCTTAATATTGAATTTAAGAGGAGTAGGGAAAAGTGATAAATAGAATGAGCCCACCAGTGTTTTTACCAGTTAGATTTGAAATAGTGGATACAATAAATTGATATATGATACAATAGGAATATATAAATACAGACTCAATGATATATCACCATCGTTCTCACTTCTCACTCACTCTCTCTCACTGCGATCAATGCTGATTTAGCCCCGCAGTTCTTGTTCATCCTTCCGCTTAAACCTCCTCCACTTGTGAATTCTAAACAAACACATTCATTTTAAACAAGTGGATAAGACCCTCTTCAATTTTTCCACTCCATTTTTTAAGGATATTCAATTTCATTTCTCAATATAAGCCTAACCCTTTTTTTTAAAAAATAAATAAAAATATATATATTTACCACCAAACTCAAGCCTAATCAAAACCCTTCAACACAATTCACATCGTCTCTCATATTTCTCTCCAACGCGGTTTCTTCACAAAACAAAAGCTCAAAAAGTTTGTCTTTTTAGTCAAAAAAACAAAAAGTTTTTGTTTTTATTTTTATTTTTATTTTTTCATCTCTTCTTCATAATTATTGATGGACTATTGTCTAAGAGAATTAGAAGGAAAACAAGCTCATGACCCTTTATTCATGAAAAAAATGAATAACAACAAATCAACAACAACAACAACAACCACGATATCGTCGACACAACCTCGACGATGCGTGTTTGTCCACGGTCCAATTATCGTAGGCGCCGGACCTTCGGGCCTAGCGGCGGCGGCATGTTTGAAACAAAAAAACATTCCATTTGTAATTCTAGAAAGATCTAATTGCATAGCTTCACTATGGCAACTGAAAACTTATGATCGATTACGTCTTCACCTTCCAAAACAATTTTGTGAATTACCCTTTATGGAATTTCCGTTTGATTTCCCAACATACCCTTCAAAGCAACAATTTATAAAGTATTTGGAGAATTATGCGGAGAGGTTTTGTATTAGGCCAAAATTCAATGAGACAGTGGAAAATGCTGAATTTGATGGTGATATTGGTTGTTGGAGGTTGAGGTGTTTGAATAGTAATAAAGGGGGTGTAACGACGGAGTATGTTTGTCGGTGGTTGATCGTGGCGACCGGAGAAAATGCCGAGGCGGTTGTGCCTAATATTGAAGGTGTTGATGAATTTGGAGGAGTTATAAGACATACAAGTTTGTATAAAAGTGGTGAAGAGTTTAGAGGTAAAAGAGTTTTGGTTGTTGGGTGTGGAAATTCTGGTATGGAAGTTTGTTTGGATCTTTGTAACTTTGATGCTACTCCTTCTCTTGTGGTTAGAGATTCAGTAAGAATTTTACTTTTCTTTTTTTAACTTACTATTGCTATTGTTTTTGTTTTAGTACTCTTTGTCTTTTGAAAATGGTTTTTACAAAATGAGTAGAAGAAAAAAAGTTTCTTTGTATGCAAGTTTTTTTTTTCTTTCAAAAGTTTATGTCCCTCCTGATTTGGAATTTTTGATTCAATTTGAAAGGAATGAAATAATTAATTTAAGTATTATAAGAAACACTCACTTTTTTTATTTATATACTTCTTTTTATTAATTGGTTTTTTTGACTTTTGATAAATTTCTATGCATATATATACAAGACACAATCTTGTTTAGTTTCCAAACCCAAGATGGGTTTGATTCCTTAATTTATTTTTTGTCATAGAGATAATATAATAATGTTTAAAACTCTTTCACCAAGCAAATCTTCTAATCATAAAAATTAAAATTTGAGCTTGATATCCTTCACAAGTTTGGCTTTTTATATAGTCTCACAATTTTTGTTTCATTTCCTTGCTTGCATGCATCCACAAGTTTCGAAATTGATTGTTATAAGTTTTTAAATATTTGTTTACACAACACAATATATTTCATGACTTGATCTTTGTTACACTTTCTTGGATTCTCAAGCATGCGCAACATGGGATGATGTTGATTTATGTACTAAATAGTTTTTTTTATTTAAAAAAAAAAATTTCTTCTTTTAATTTCCACCACACCCCATGATTTTTCTGGGTGTTTTCTCCACATAGAGCATGGCCTAGAGCCTGCAAGAACATTAGACAGCCAAAGTCCTCGTACCTTTATTTTTGCTCCTTTTTAGCAATTACAATCAATATATATATATATATATATATATATATATATATATATATATATATATATTAATATTAATGATATGATATTATTATTATTATTATTATTATTTAATTTTGTTTGATAAATAAATAAATGAAGGTACACGTTCTACCACGAGAGATGCTAGGAAAATCAACTTTTGGGTTGTCCATGTGGTTATTAAAGTGGTTTCCATTGGGAGTAGTGGATAGGTTCTTGCTGATAGTGTCATGGCTTATTTTTGGTGACACTGCTCAACTTGGTTTGGATCGTCCTCGTTTGGGTCCCCTTCAACTCAAAAATCTCTCCGGAAAGACTCCTGTCTTAGACGTGGGTACCCTTGCCAAGATTAAAGCCGGACATATCAAGGTATTTATTACTTTTCCTATTCACTATTTTTTCAAATTCACTCACTTTCCTATAAATATAAATATAAATAATAGTTAAATCGTTAATATATTTGTTTAAGAATTTAGTTCAAATATAATGATTTTTTAATTATATTATTTTTTTTATCATGTTTGAAATCTTAATTACACCACTTCATTTTAGGTGTTATTTTAGATTTATTTGTCATATTAATATGTATTTCAAGAATAACATTTAAGAAAGATATATTGAATTAACATTAATTTTTTAAATTATTTGTAGTCAAATTTAAGGGTATATTTAAATTGACCGTAATTAAATCTGATGAAATTATGATTTTAATAAAAAATACACTTTAAAATTTCAACCAAATTATATTATCATTTTTATTTTATCAAACTTACTATCAATTCAACATATTATAAGCAAACCTAGTGTATTTTTTATGAATAATTATTAAACCACATAAAATTTCTAAGATTTAATGTGAGTTTACTTCTCAAGAGCAATTTTTTGTGTGTTATGGTGGCTCTTGTATTTGTGGGTTGGAGATTTTTTTGTACTTTTTAAATTATTTTATAAGCATTGTCCCTATGGTGTTAAATTAAAAAACTAATGGCGGTACCTTAATATTATTTACTTTTTGCTTTTCATCAAGTGCAACTTACATTTTCTCCTCTCTCTCTCTTTTTTATATTTAATGAAATGAAGTGACTTAGTTCCCCCACCTCATTCTTTTTTTTCTTGGCAAGATTTTTCATCATTGCATGATTTCAATAAAATCATGGATGAAAGCACAATTGGTTAACTTAATTTTTTTAATCCAAAAGCTAATCAACAAAATATATTGGTTAATCATTATTTGTGTCATGCTTGGTGAGGTTAATTATTTTCATTAGATAGTTGGTTGTTGAAACTCGACACACAAATAAAATCTTATGTCAATTGTCAAACTCAAAAAATATTGATTATGTAGGTACGACCAAGCATAAAGCGCCTAAAACGTCACACAGTGGAATTCATAGATGGAAAATCAGAACATTTTGATGGCATCATATTGGCAACTGGTTACAAAAGCAATGTACCCTATTGGCTCAAGGTACTATATCATATTCATATGACATGCATTAATAATCAATAAATTTTAAGTATATATTTTAGTATTATGGGGAAGTTACTAAAATTACAATGAATCACCGTTATTTTATAAAAGATATTTATCGTAATTTTAGTAACTCTACTATAATATTTAATATGTACTAAATTATGTACAACAATTGTATCATATAATAGTTATAAAAACTATTAAATTTAAAAATAAAAAAGTATTTTTTAAATTTAATTGTTTTTACAACTACTGCATTGTAACTCTAGGAGATCTGTACACATGATTAACTTACACTTATGAACTATTTTTTATTTTTCTATATTGGATGAAATTATAAACAAAACAAAAACAAATTAACTAATATATTTGAAATGGTTTGCTATGCTATATAGGAAGAGGATATGTTTTCTAAGGAAGATGGATTTCCAACAAAGCCATTTCCAAATGGGTGGAAAGGTAAAAATGGACTTTATGCGGTGGGTTTTACCAAAAGAGGACTACAAGGTGCATCTATGGATGCAAAAAGAATAGCTGATGATATTGAACAATGTTTAGAAGCTAAGGCAAAACATGGATCATAGAACATTATATTATACATAGAGCAATTTTTGCTCGCTCAATTTTGCCACCATTAATTGCAAGCACTTGATTTATATACATAATTTAATTTTGACTAAGTCAAAGACACAAAAGAGAAGGGATCATTTAAAAACGATCAAGATTATTGGAACTCGATTTCTCTACTATCTCCTATAAAAAATTTCAACAAGAATGAGAAATACACAATAAATAAAATAATATTATTTATTTGTGTTTTTTTTTTGTCCTACCGAACTTTATGACTAAAAAGATCAAAATTCTAAATATTGATATTTGATCTTGGTTAAGTAGGAGACATTCTTTCATTCATTCATAGAGAAATCTATTGAATTGAAGTTGGTTTGGTATATAAATGAATGGAAACTAGATTTTTGGAGGTGCAAGTACTAGCGCAATTTGCTATCAAAAGTGTGTAGAATTGCAATTCCAAATTGGATCATACACCTCCAATCCATGCATGAAGGAAAAGTGAGAGGCCAATATGTAATGTAATGTAATATTCATGGGTAGGTTTGGGAATGAAGCAAAAAAAGGATGTAGGTTAATTTTTCCTTAGTGGGGGACCTTTGCATCTCTCTTTGTACCTTTTTTGTACAAAATTGCATTTTTTTTCCTAATTAGTTTTGACTTTATAAAGAGAAAGAGCTAGAGAATTTAAAGAGTGGGCTATGGAAGATGTTTTTATAGAGGAGGTATGTGATTGAGAAAAGATGTGATTGTGGTTATTAACAATTATTTCCTTTTTTATTTTATTTTAATCTTTTTAATTTTAGAATAGAACTTAACATTTTGCTGTTTTTTGTTGTTACATGTTTGGTTCTTTGAATGCTTAAATTGTTTGGTTCGGGGGGTTATATATCGTATATTCTTTCATTAATTTGTGAACACTCAATGGAGGTGAAAGCAAAAAGTTAAGTGACTAATAAAGAAAAAACATTTCTTAACTTGGAATGAAGTGCAACATAGACTTTGTACCAATTTTTAATTCCAATTCCATGCAATTTCATTGTTGAAATGATTTATTTTTTGAAGTTGGAATGAGGACCACTTTAAATAAAACTAGTGTGTTTGGAAAATTGGCCAGCCAGAAACCATTAAATTGCAGGGAATTGCAGTAGAATTGTTGTTATGACATTTATTACTTATTTCCTATTCTCACCAACTTCATTAAATTAACACCGTTCATCCGAATTTAAGCAACATGAAATGAATGGGACAAGTCATATTGTACGCTTTGGCATAAGTAACAATAGCAACTACCCTTTTATTATTACCACTTACCATTGTACGCTTCTTTTTTTGGTTGTGTGAATTTTAGGTTAACTTGTGTCTAGGCCATCCTAGGGCCTAGTAAATTTAGTTGACCCTATCGAAGATGAAATAAATTAATTTGAATTGCAGACAAGTTATAGTGGGTTATGGGTTATCCAAATTTATAAATGTGGAATCCATGTTATAGAGATTGAGTGTGGTTGAAAAAATGTATTTAATGTATTCGAAATTGTTTATTTTATTTAAAGTTTAAAAGATAAATTTTTTTTAGAGAGCCTGTCTACCTCAGTTAATTATTAAAAAAATATAGTTAAATATTGACAAAAATATTAAAAAGTTTAATATATTTTATTCTTAAAACATGAATTTGAAAATAAAATAAATAAAAAGTTAGAGAAAATGAATGTCCCAATAAAATAAAAAAAGTCATCGCCCGAAGAAACACACATGCATCATCCGCAGACTCACATTAACTGAAACCTGTAAAAACTAATGCAAAAATTGGTCGAAATTGGAGCTATAAATTGTGTGTTCAATTTTAAACGGTTTGATAAAATTAGGTTTGGACCCACTCATACTTGATTGATGCTCAATCCTAAATCAGAGTACTAACATTTAAGAGTGTTAATATCTAAATTTATTCAAAATAAAATAGTATATTGATTCATAAAAATTGCACAAACAAATATTATTGAAAAACTTTTTAATGTTATTTTATTGAAACCTCACATATCGCAATTAATACTTATTTATTTCTTATTAGTATAATATATTGCATTTATATATCATGTGTTGGTTTTAATGTTTTTGTTAATAATACTTTTTAATTTAGTTTAATGTATTTTTTTTTTCATTTTATATATTTCAAATATAATCAACTATTGTTATTTCGTATTGTTAAATTTTAGGATATTATATGTTACATTTGCTTCAAATATGCTATTTTTCTGTGTTTTTATCATGTTAATTTTATTAATCTATCTTCTTACAATTATATTTTGGATATTCAACAATTGATCCAAATGAAACCCTTTGTAATTGGATTAGATTAGACTATATATTTTTTAAACATGTCATCAAAACTAAAAGACACTGCATATGATTTGATCATTGGATCAAATGACTTTTTTCTTCTTCTCAAAATCGATCTAAACCACGCCACTTAGGGTCGAGGGATGGGGACCACTAGGTGATTTGGTGTCCCAAATTTCAAAGATTCATTTGGGTCATACATATTAAATGTTATATGGCTTATAATAAGTTAATTACTAAACAAATTTTATATAAAAATATAATTAAAGGCGTATTTTGTTAATTATTTTGATATTTAAATTTGTTTTCTATTAGTTAGTTTCGTTCTTAAATATATATTTTATTAGTTAATTTAATCTATAAAATTACTAATAAAAGAATGGTCCAATTACGTGTTGAATTTAGATATATTTAAAATTATAGTGATTGCACTTCACATGTTGAAAAAATGTTAAATATCACCATAAACTCATACATAACTGTGAGATTATATGTTAGATATTATAGACAAATTATTGAATCTAACGATATTTGTATTTAACAGGTGAGTTGTAATTTAGAAGAACAAAATGATAATTTTTAATCACTGAACGATGGAAAAAATCATTCACTAAAAATTACAATAAATAAATAATTTTTCCAAAAACATGAATTTATCAAAATGAGTAATAATTTTATAAAAAAATTTAAAATAAATAATTGAATGATCAGTCTCACATATACACGTGAATTTCTACTTTTAATATTAATATCTTACGAGTTCTTAATCCAACCCAATACTTCTCCTAATAAAATTAATGAATAAATCCCACCGATAACTCAAATATGCATCAATTTAAGTTATAATTTATTTGATGTAATCAAACATATTAATATATTTATTCTCCATATTGTTGATTCATGAACCAACATAAAAGATGAGAGATAAATGTCTGTAGAAGCAATGCAATCAATTAAGTACTTGATTAATCTCTAATTAATATTCGGAGTTGAGTGTTTAAGTGTGTAAGTTATAGATTACTCCTTTATATATATATATTAAATATATGAAATACTGGTTGAGCGTATGATGAAGCAATTATAGAAACTAGAAAGTGAGATAAGAGGCACATTGTGAGTAACAGTAAATAGAGTACGGTGGAGCAAGCTATGGTATGATGATGCCTTTGCCGTGCTTTGTCGGAAACAGAGCAGTCTGCAGAGCAGTGTCATATAACCCCACCTCACCTTTCTTAATAATGACCAACTTGAGCAACATAAATAAATATTTATTTATTATTATTATTATTCAAGTGATGATTAAACTAGTCACGTATACTGATTTTATTTGAATCTTTGTACTAATAACTAAAAAAAAAAAAAAGGAAAACAAAAAGTAAGTGTGCCGACTCATGCATGGGGTCAACGTTAACGTCAGCCTAGTGCTAAACTGTCAATTCTTAATAGAATCATGCATGGATCATCTCGTGTTTCTCTGACACTTCCCCAATTTCCAATTTATGCTCCTTTTTCTTTTAAATTTACAATTATTTAACTTATGTTAATTTTTAAATTTTAATTTTTTTAATTATAGTTTTATCATATTTATTTTTATTAATTTATAAAATTAATTAATTTATTTTAAAAATTAATAATTTCCATCTCTTTTTTTAATTTTTTAATTTAAAAATATTGACGTGAAATATTTTAAATAATATAATATATAATATCATAATTTAAAATAATTAATAATTTATAAAATTAAAATAATTCTATATATATAATTTTACGATATAAAATTCGATATTACATAAATACTTGTTGTGTGGTATACAAATTTTAATAGTTATAAATAATTTAATTATAAAAAACTAATATATAATGTATCATTATAATATCTTGTTTATGTAAATTTTAATTCAAGCTTTACTTTTAAAAATTAGAAGTAAGAACGCCCATTAGAAATAGTTAGTTGGGATTGGTGTTTATAAAATCAATTTCAAAATTAAAATTTGTTCGAATAAAATACTTAATTTTCCACCAATTGAGCCACTAAGGGTGTTACACCTCTTGTTAAACATAAATTTTATTCTAACAATTATCATTCATAACCACATTTGATAATCTTTTTCAACCATCGCCACCATCATCGATCACTCGGCTCCGACCACCTTAATAATCATTAGTTAATCACCTCTGGTCACCACTAACACCATCTACGACCACCATTATCACCATCTATCACACACCACCGACCATGACCACAATCACCGACCACTATCTATGACCGACATTCGGAATGGGCTAAACAATGATTCATAAGAGACTTAGACACCATATCTCAACTCAAAACCTTAAGACATTAGGTTTATGCGTCATTCTCCTTATATATCCAATATAGCTTCCATTCCTGGTCAATGTGGGACTAACAACTCATAATTGAATACCAAACACCACACACCTCCCACCACCGACCCCCCACCACTATCACCTACCACTCACTTTCGACTATTGTCACTGACCACCATCTTCAATCACCTCCATCATCATTACCACACATCCACCTACGCCCGCTGACATCACCGCCGACAACCCATCATTGACAACTACCACGTACGGTGCACCGTCATCATTACCAATCATATATACACCTCAAACCACCACCATGTCTCCAACACTCAGACACCACCAACCACTTACTTGTTACCGACATCTCCCGCTATTGTCCACCACTACAGTTATCGTCGATCGCACTCTGATCACCGTCTCCAATTATCAATTATCTTTTTTGACAACTGCAACTATATTCAACGACCGACAACCATTGCGATAGTCATCTTCCACAACTATCACCTTCAACAAGTATTACTAATATTATTATTATTATATTATAGTTTTACAATTTTTGAATTACTATAAATAATTAAAATTGAATTTAATTTTTTATTTTTTATTATTTTAACATGTTAATATATATTTTTTTTATATTTGATGAATTTGTAATAAAACATAATAAAAGTATAATTGAATTCAAATAAAATATAAGTTGGATTAAAAATTAAAATTCAAAACCAAAAATTGGAAAATTAAAACAGAAACTGATTTTAATTATTCAAAATTTCATAATAGAAAACAAATACATACCCCGAACGAGGTTTAAGTTTCTCTATAAATTTTCTCTTAATAAAACCACGTCGTCGTCTCTAGATCTATAAATATTTAAGGGCAAAAAATCACAATCGAATTTCCAAATATGTACTTACGAACTGTTTGTGATAATGAAAAAAGAAGCTCTCATATAAATATTGTGGCGGACCTATTGATAATTAAGTTTGTAACCCCACTTATGGTGGAATAATATTTTGTATAATTAATTTATATATTTTTATTAATATAAATAAAAAAATTAAAATAAAATTGATTTGAAAGAAATAAAAGAGAAGTCGAAACAAGAAAAAAATCTTATAAAATGTAAATTAAACACATCACACCTAGATTAAAATAATTAATTTGTAGACGATTTCATCTATGACTAATTGGAATCATATAGTCACATGGATGTTTGTGATTTGAATATCGTTTTATAAGTTAAGGTTTTGCTATAAATGTAATTGTTTTTAATTATTACCACAATAACAGAAGCAACTCGTTTTTTTTTATTAATGCACATTTATTTGTATTATGTCACTCTAATTTTTTATAATGAGTATGTTAATCCTATCAAGATTTTGATTCATTGATTTTGATTGAATTATTTTTCAAAATCCCATGATAAATTATATCTAGAACAATAAGGGAGTAAAATCTTAAAAGTAAATAACATATATGTAAAATGATTAAAAAGACACTCACGCGTGAAATTGTATCGTCGAAGAAGATGAGGTAGTGAAAGGGATGACGAACAAATGAAAAAAAGCATTTGTGTTTCTCTTTGATTTCTTTCAAAACAAAATAACTTTTTCATTTTTTTTTATTTTAAAAATTGTTTTTAATTTATATTAATTAAAGAGTAAGTAAATAGTAAAAAATTAGTATTCCACATCATCATAAATTTTTCAATGTGAAAATTCATCAAATAACTAAAAAAATAAATAATATCAAGTTACACAGATTCTAAAAAGAATATTTTATAAAGATTAAAATTATATTATCGCTATATTATACTGTCGAAAAACATAATAAAACCTATTTATTTTATATACAAATTTATAATAATGGTATGTAAAGAATAAAAAAAAAATGCAGGAATACATGCTCGTATTGCAATTTGCAAGTCGACAACGTCACACGTACACACATACAAACAATAAGAAAAAACGTAAAAGTATTACTATATATAGAAATCATTTTTCGTTCATATACCACTGTGATTTAGATTGAAGTCTAAAATTGAATAGTTGGTTGGTTATGTCAAATTTATTATAAATCTTCAATAAAAGTGTTAAAATAAAATAAAAAATTATTCATTATTTTTAAAATTAAATAAAGTTATCATAAAAAAATATGAAAAAAATTTATCATTGATATTTAAAAATTATACGATACAATTATCTTTCAATAAGAAATGTAAGAAAATATAAAATAAATATTTATTATTATAAATATAATAAAAACACGTAACAAATAATATATTTTTACATGTTCTAAATAAAATCAAGAATAAATATAATATATTAATTATAATTTATTATTAAAATTATATACAAAATAAATATTTGTGATTAAAAAAATATAAAATTTAATATCTTTTTAATATCGTCTAGATAATAATCAAGATAACTCTAATATACTCAACATAAAACACATTTTAAACTAAGAAATTTGATCCGCGAATGCATATGTATTTTACTAGTTTCTATTTGAAAAGAAATATGAGATGACATATTTTTACAAAAATTGTACATGCGAATTTTGCTCCCTCAACACAAAATTTTACGTCATCTCTAGACGGGCCCATGTACTTCTCTATAGGGGCTTTGCCACTGCCAACATTTCTAACATAATGTTATTATATATTTATATAGTTTACTTTCTTGCAAAAGCAGAATGTATCTTTTATTAAAGAACACACAATGTACAAGAATGGACCACAAAACATATAAATAAGATATACATGATAATAAATACAGCAAAAGCACCATCATCAAGGAAGGAAGAAAACTATTGAAAATATGTTAAGCTACACTAAAACTCCCCACTTTTCATCTTATAACGGATCATTCAAACCAAAACAAAAACAAACTTCAAGCCAATTGTATAAGTCCCATTTGCATAAAATTAAAAAGACACATATTTCCAAATTTTTCTCAATGTAAAAAACATGCATCCTTTCATTCCTTTGTCTCAATTCTCCCACATCCTTTCATTCCTTTGTCTCTCCTTTTTAATTGTCAATTAAGGATCTCTACATTCCAAATATGCTGTTTGGATTCAACAACCATATATATTTGGAGTAGCTAAATCCATTCAATTTTGTAGTCAACCAATTCAATGACAATTTTTATTAAAAATTTGACTTTGACTTTCTGTCTAAGATTTTAAAATATATTTTAAGCCTTTTATAAAAGGACATTCCACATTATTATTTTGTAAAACAACTAGAATAAGTATTTCGGTTGAAACTCAGATTCATCGATAAAGGGAGATTTTTCTGCTAGAATCCACCTGTGGAAAAGATCTACAAACACTTGAGAGGCTAAATTGAGGTATACCTTAATATGTGACATAGTGAAGTTTATATAACTATAATGAAGTGATATTAGGTTTGAACTGGGTATTCTTGCTTAAAACTCCTTCAATAATCTCTTAACTCACTAAACGGAGGCAAATGAGACCACAGTCTCATACTTTTAACTTAATTAATATTATTAATTTTTTTTAGTATTAAATATTTCAGTCTTTATATTATAAAATTCATTCTCTAATTCTGACATTTATTAACTTAACCAAAACAAATTGATCCATAACGTGAATGTACTTGATATTTATCCGTAAGTTGTTTAATATTGTACATATAAAAAGATCTTTCATATTATATTAGGTTTAAAAGACCACTAATTTTATTATTGTTAATTTTTAAAAGACCACTAAATATTGTACTTGATATTTATTTGGTTGGGTCTGCTTGAGTAATAAACTTTTTTGTATTATTTTTACTTTTTTAATCTCTACAACAACTATAAATAGAGATTTTTTTTTATATCTCTTTTTGTTTATTTGATCAAAA
>JBBPBR010000004.1:73610061-73621785 GCA_037974775.1 Cicer pinnatifidum
GAGATTCTTATTTAATATAAATCATATATATTTTTTAAAAATTCAAAAGTATCTGTCAAAAATAATTTTTACGAAAAGCTTCTCAAAATATTTTTTTTATTTTAATCATTTTTTGAAATTTTATTATAAAAAATTGTAATTAACAAATAGTTGAAATACTTAAAATGATATTTTAAATTAAGTTATATAAATCAATTTTTTATTTAAAGTTTTATTTTTTAAATAAAAATTATAAATTATAAAAAAAAAACACTATAATTTTTTTATAAAAAAAAAAAAAGAAATAACAAATGAAACATATGCAGATGTTGCACAATTTACAGGTAGATTACCCATTTTCTAATTATTATTTTCTCCATCCTACTGCAAGAATAGCTCTCACCGAAAGCATGGTCCTTTTGACCAATATTATTTGGTCCTAATTAATGTGCTTCTAAAATAATAGGCACACTCATATACCCACCCTATAATTATTTTTGACATCATATATTCACCCTATAATTAATACTATTTATTCTAAAATAATTATCACATATATAAAAAAAATATTTGTACTAAAATTATTATCATTTTTAATTTTCAATAAAACTTTAATTATTTTCTTTCAAATGTACTTTTTAATTAATGTTGTATATATTACTCTTAATTTATTATTCTTCATTTTATAACTATAACAATGAAAATAAATTAATAGTTAATATGAGTTGTATTGTAAATTTATTTATTTGTTTATTTATTATATTAACTTAATATATGTGATATAGTCTACTATAATAATTATTTTAGAACAAAGAAAATAATAGCAAAGAAATAAAAAGAATCTTTATTTCCGAGTTTGTAAATAAAATAAATAAAAAAGTTGTTTCAAATGTGGAAAGAAAGCGAGTGGAAGGCTAATTTGGGAAAGGAGATGAAGGAAAAGATTGATAAATTCTTTATTTTTTGTAAGTATATATATTTTAAGGGGTGAGATTAAAATATTTATAACTAATATGTTTCTTTGGATTTAAGAGTATTATACGATGGGTTGGACCATGAAAATTCTTGTTTTCGATTATTTTAACTATTTAATCGTTGTTTTATTAAACAATTATAATAAATCTACATTATATAAGGAGAATTTCCTTTTCATCTTTGTTCTTTGAGCGGCTATCTCTCAAATCTTAATAGTATACCATTCATTATAATATCTTAATATGTAAATATGTTAAAATTTTGTATACAAAATTATCGTCAAAATTCGTCAATTGGTATGTAGCCAAATATGTATATGTTATGGTTATTATTGAACGGCATGATCCCTATTTTGTTTGGATCAAAATCCGAATTAATTAATCGATTGTAATGTTAAATTTTTTGTTTCGAAGTGTATCCGGGTTTATGTTAAGATCGTAATATTGTGTTAATATGTGTCTGTTTTGAAGCAAATAAATAATAAAAATTCTTATAACCCTTGTACATATATTCTTGATTTTTCTTTTATTAGTGAAATTAAAATTGTGTGTTGAGCAAAGTTTTTTCAAAAAAAATTGGAGGGGGTTTCGATTTCATTGTGTATATTTCATGAATAGTAGGAGTCTTGTTGAACAAAATTGTTTGAGATTTTTTTTCTTCCAATTCTTTTGGTCCAAGTAATATGTCGAAAACATTATGCGCTTTTGTTGACCAACTTGTGAGAAATCAATTGTTTTCTATTTGGATTAGTGATGAACCCTAAGATTTGCATTTTGATTTTCTCTTATTTGGAGTAACAATTCTCAAAAATAACATTTGACTTATGATTTTCTCAATTGCAATTAAAACCCATATAAAATCATTATTTCACATTTCAAATGGCACGAGAATCAATTAGTTTTTATATTGAATTTGATATGTGCATAAAAATAGCACGAAGTATAGTTAAAAAGCTCTAACATTATATTAAATTTTTATATTTGTCATAATTTATCTTTCACAAAACTAATTTTTATGGTGAGAAGTATCAATTTTTATAATTATTTTTTAGAGTTTTATTTATTTTGAACGTAATTCGAGAGAGAGGCTCTACCTTGTCTCTAACCCTTTCTCTTTGTCAACCATGTTTTGCTTTTTTGGATCTCTAAAGTTCACTCTCTTTTATGGAGGCTCTCTCTTACAACATGGAGGTTATTCTTCTTCTTTTCTTTTTAGAGACTCTCTTACAACCACCACCGACACAACCACCAACACACGGCATTAACTCATTTGTAACAATTTCATGTTTGTTGGAGCGGCCACCACCGGAACCATCACCGTTGTCTCCCATCATAAAGAAGGTTTTGTAAGAGTTGTCTCTCACCACCAAAGTCACCGGATATGTTTCACCATTCGATCTACTTTGTTTTGTTTGATTTATGTTTTAGAGTTTGTGTGTTCGCTAGTGCTTTTATTGTGTTGTTTTGTTTTTAATTTTAGTTGGATAGCATTAACAATGCTGAGATTTTCAAATAATTTGTTGTTTACGAATCTTATTTAAATGATTTTTCTACATTTGATGAAATCGATCAAATCTTATATCACTTATAGACAATTTGTAGTTGCAAAAGTTAAAAAAATGATGTGTAACTCGATATAACTAAATATTTTGGATCCTTTTTTCTCTATAGTCAAGATACATGTTTGGAATATTTTAGTTGATTTGTTGGGATTTAGATATAGGTGCCCTATTTTATTTTTTTTAATGCAACTTTATTTGGTAGTAGTTATGTGTAGAAGGAGAATGCTTCATCACAAACTCTTCAATATAGGGAGCATTTCAATTAGAGTGGTCATTGAAAATTTGGATGCTTATGCGAAGTTCGGACGACTTTATATATAACACTCAAATTATCATGGACGACTTTATTCTTTAAAAAGTAGTTTTCTAATCGGTCTACTAGACTACTAAGAGAACAATGTGAAAGGGTCCAACATTTTTTTATTGTTAAAAGGACCCAATGTTTTTGGTACATATTCATATGAGTTCAACAATTTATAAATTTAAAATTTTTGAACGAGAAGAAAAAACATTGAACTCCTCAAACTTTGATTTTTTTTTTATTATATCAATTTTGTGTGCTACATTATTTTATTATATAATTTTTTGATACTATAAACTGTCTTTTGGTGTCTCTAAAAATTTGGAGTTCGGTGTAGTCGCACACCCATGCATATTAGGATCATCATTGATTTCAATTATCTAATGAATGATGTTTTCTGTAAAAGAAAAAAATGGTAAGATATCATTTTAGTCTTTGAAAGCGTTGAATATTGTCACTTTAGTTTCGGACTCAGAGATCATAAAAATGTGAGTCACTTTAGTCTCTAACGTTATAAGGGTCAATAAATTTTATGATTGCAAATTATATCTTTCAATAACTTTTATGATTGTAAATTATATCTTTTAAAAATTATTTTGATAGTCTAAAAATCAATTTAACTTTTTTGCTAAATCAAAAATCAAAATAACAATATTCTATGTTTTCAAAGAATAAAATTGTGGGTTACTCTATACAACATCTATTTCCAATGTAGGAGTTACATTATTTTCTAAATAGACACTAGGGAAACAAATGCGAGAATCATGGTGTTGTGGACGTGTACATGTGTTGGAAATCTAAATCAGGTTTCAATCAAAGCAAAATGAGAAGATTAGGCCGTATGAACTAGCTAGGTAGTGTGAATAAGCATATGTTGTTTAATGGGAATTTAAACAAAAATTGCATCCCAAAGTGTTGCACTTAGGAAAACCTACAACTAAGGTGGTCCTGTCACGTTGTATAGCATCCACAAGCTGCACAAGGCACTTCATAAGGTACGTACACAGTGTGCACATGGAAGCTAATCAGTTTAATCAAGTTTCAGGACCATTATGGTTTTAAAGGCAATTAATTTATGTGGTCCAATGCTTTAAATCATTTATTATCCTAACGGTTTTGATGAATACGTCTCGAGGTGGATTTCAAAAAATGGACCATCATATTATTATCATTTCTTTATTTTTGTTTTTTTATAGTAAATTCCAATAGTTAATATTGAACTATAAATCTCTAACATATAATTTTAGTGTCTATTCAAACCGTTTAACTACTCTTATAGGGGTTTTTTAGTCTTGTTATTAGAATTAATTAATTTTCCATAATTTTTTATACTTAAGTGATGCGATTTAAAATTTAATTGGTGGTTCTTATTATTTTTTTCTGGTATAAGTTGTTCACATTTTAAATTTATATTGATTGAATGGTGGTTGGGAAGAGTCAACATCAAGTAATATGGTAAGCAGTTATTAGTCAACGAAAAAGGTCACCCATCAACGATCCAAATATGCGATTAGGGTAAAGATCAAATGATTGGTTATGGATGGAATGTTTGTCAAGGAAAAATCCCCAGTAGACATACGAAAATTGACAAAACGAAATTTTCACAAAACTAGTCCAATTATTCAGTGTATATTCATTCATAAGTAGTGTGTATTAAGCAACATTTTCCCTTCAAACGTATGGTCAATATTTTTTTTAAAAATGGCAAACAAATGGTCAATTTAGTTAACTATTTTTATCATAAAAAATATGCAATTGATTATCTTTATGTTTTATATACATATAAGTTAATGTAAACTTTAAACAATATTTTTCCTTCAAACTTATAGTCAACTTAGTAATTGAATTTTGAAAATTCCATATAAAATAATAAGTCAATCAATTATTGTTTAACAAAAATAAATTATTTGAAGATGAAAATAATAATATAAAATAAAAAGACACTATACAAAACGAACTTATATATAAAAATTAATCATATTTTTGAGCATGATTTATTCATTCAAAGTTAAATTAAAAAATCATAATTAATGTCTAAACAAAATTATATTATAAAAATATCAATAGATTAGTTATTCAATTATTGTTTAAAAAAAAATCGTTTTAAACATCAAAATAGTTTGTCAATCTTAATATGCTAAAAAAAAAAACAAATATATATCAAGGTACTAACTTTAAAAATGCTTTCAATTTTCCAATTCTTTGGGGAAAAAAACAAATAGTTAGATGATCCTTAGATTTATTCAATGTGGAGGTTATATTATTTTTCTATGATAATGGCAAAAATATTAATTGTACTCTTTAACAATTATTTTTTGCATCATTCAACAAACAAAAAAGAACAATAACTTTATGCATCACTTCTTTGATAAACATAAGTCCTAGTGCTTACAATTGTCTTAATTCGCTGCTTGTAGCTTTTGGTACTTCATTTTCTTTCTTTTCTTTCTCAACAATATTTGATCATTTTAATATAATAACATAACACATCAGTTAAATACAAATTTTAAATACAAGTGCAACAAGTTCAACAAGATTAGTTAAATACAAAAAAATTTGTCTTATTTTGATGTCTGAATTCCTCTCTTGAATATTGGTTTAGTTACTTTCTTAGATACATTTGTTGATGAAAGTGCAACTGCAAGTTCAATTGTTGCTTGAGTTTGGTCAATTGTAGCAACAGGTTGAGTCAAATGCAGTTGCAACTTTAGGTTCAATCAATGGTTGTATTGTTGCAGGTTACATTTAGATTAGGCCTAGGACCATATATTGTGTTGTTGCAAACTTTTTGTACTTTGCAGAGATTAATACGAAAATTTTAATTTTGCAACGACTAAAAGTAAATTGCTTGCATTTTATAGAGATTAATTATATATTTAAATTTAAAATTATTAATTACTCAGAATACGAGTATGTTTGATTTTTTATTTTTTAATCTAAATATAATTTTTAATCATCAAATATATTTGACTTTTTATATGGATTATCTTCAAATTCAAATTACGACGAGAAGCTTAATTTTGTCTAAAAAGTGTTAGAACAAAGTATCACCCATTTATATGATTATACTTTTACATTTTTCATTTGTCATTTGAATGATTTAGTTTCCAAATTATCCTCTACTACATGTTACAATCACAAATTTGAAAAATATATATCATTTTTAGTAAATTTTATTTTATAAAAGGATGGATGTAGAAAAATATCTAAACATAAATTACATTAAAATAGTTTTTACATAAATTAAAATAATTTTTTTCAAAAACACATTTGCAAACGATTATTCAAACACATACTCAAAAAGCTATATAAATTTAATAGATCTTTCTTTATATACTACTTGCCAGGTTTCCTTTCCTTTCAAGCACAATCTATGTGAGCAACACGCGACCCTTTGCAAATAGTTAAGAAAGATAAAAAATAATTAAATATGCGGTGAGCGTGGATCGAACACGCGACCTTCAGATCTTCAGTCTGACGCTCTCCCAACTGAGCTATCCCCGCTTCTTGTTGCTAAAGTCAAAGTATAAATATTACTCGCACTGGATTTGGATTACTTGTACGAGACAAATTATAAAGGCACACATTAACTAACGACTTTATGTGTCAGACGATACTTAATGAAATACAAGCTCACAAACATGAAAAAGATGAGAGGTTATTAAATCCATATCTTTCAGCATTTGTGTCAATCTAATTAATCCAACGTATCACGTTAATACATTGTCTTGCCACTTTACACAAAGAAGCATCAATGAGCCACTTGACATTAAATATTCATGTTAGTTATGGTTTTTATATTATTATTACCATGTGTTAAAATAATTGAAATAACTTGCTCAATAGCAATAAAAATTTAATTTATGAAATTTGCATAGTGTTTACTTTGGAAGAAATGAAGGGAATAAAAGAGGGGATAAAAAAAAGACAGTTTCGGCTTCCTTTGATACTAGATAATTTATTTGTTAATCACCTTATATATAAGAAGTCATTATAAATTTTGTTGATCACTAATCTATGGTTAGAGTAAAAAAAATGACTAATCTACTTTGAAAAACCTTTAGTGGAGACTCTCCTTCAAACCACTAGAGATTCATGTCTTGTTCCACTCATACTAACATAATATTTATTCAGTATCAAAAAACTTCGACAAGAAAAAAGTGACTTTATAAATTTTCAAATATATTGTCTAAAACATTTTTACATAAAATTCAGCTTGCAGAAGTTTATTTTCTGCATAATTTCAGAATTTAAATTTTTCTTTTGGTACTTTCAGAATTTATATTATCAAAACAAGACAAACAGACGAGCGGAAAAGAGGAGTATTCTTGAAAGGAAAAAAAAAATGACAACACAGTGTATGTTTGATAGAAAGAAAATGGTGTAAGAAGTAATTTCCTTTTGTGGTCCATAATAGTGTCAACTTCGTGTGTAGACCAATTTGTCTAAGCAGCCCATATGTCTCTGCTTAACAAACGGCATGCTACTCTCCGTTGTTTTTGCTAATACACCCGTGTAAGGTATTTTCATTTTTCCCCAAAAATATAAAAGAGCGAGTCCAAGAATATTGTCAACATTTCTGGTTATAAATTATTTTATTTATCCTCCTCTCATGTTACTTGCTGCAGGATGTTAAGCAAAACAATATAACCATGTTGGCTGGTAAATTCATAATCTGGCAAGTCTATTTAGAAAAGTTTGGCGGTTGTGATTGATATGAAATAAAATGTGTATTTTGTGGCAATCAAAATGCATTTCATTTGATTTATGATACAACATAATGTGTAAATCGATTTCAAAGGCATTTTTCTATTACTATAAACATGAGAAATCAGATGAATTTGGAACTTGAATCATAAGCTGGATACATCGATTCTACCCTACAACTTGCCACTAAGAATAAGAAAAGGATAAAGTAACTCAAATATACAGTCCCTATTCAAGATGGACAACCCAGCTGTGACAACAGGATGCCACAAACTAGTGCTTGAGCCAATAGTTCCGAAGCTGGGCCATATGAAGAAGTATCTCATCGCGACCCTGATGGGTGACATTACTCGTCATGATCCATGGAGGCACAGTTTCGAAGGAGCCACGTATCAAGTCCTGAAAATCATTGACATTATCTTCAGGTCTTTTGCCTCCATTCTTTTTCTTCCGCTTGTCACATTTGGTAAAGATTAATGTCATTGGAATCTGAAAGGAAAAATATATATTAAACCAGCTTTCATTACCAAAATAAATTGTAACTCTGTTCTCCTTCCATATTATTGCCTAGACATGAAAAATGAACAGAACTCGACACTCTCCTCCCTTTTGACCTTGACCTCTAGAGTATATATGTTGAGAAGTTGGGTTTTTCAGGGGGAAGGTTTTTCAGGGCTAAGTTTGCATTCAAGCTTTTAAAAGAATTGAAGGAATGATATAATAGATAATATTTCGATAACCCTTTTAATCGCTTCTAGAAACATTTTATTATTTCTTTAATTAATAAATGGAGAACAAATCCTCCCCTCCCTTTCACTCTAAAACCCAACTTCCAAACATAACCTTAGAATACAACAAGTGCTAAGAGAGAATTGTTGTCCAACCTAGTGAACATGGATTACTCTTTTCAACACATTTGAGTGACACAGGTTTGATGTTAGACGCACAACTCCTATTTAAATAGAGGCTCTTTGATCTTAACAATCTGGAATTTACGAAAAGATTCTCTCTTCTCTATAATCTCAAAATCAAATTTTCCTCAACTAATCTAAGTTCATAACATTTAAATTGTGATGACCAACTTATGTTGTAACCATACCCTTATCCATCCACACATCATAAAGATTGATTCCAAAGATCAGTTATAACTGGACTTTGTTTGTCTTCTGTATGGATAAGTTCTAGGCTTCTAGCTGATCAAAACCAGCCCATTTACAAATGTCATCAAATTAATATCTTTTCAGCAATTTCAGTTTCCATAACTATACTATAAAGTAATTTTGTAACTATAATGTTTCTCTTTCTCGTGTGCACATTGTTTACAGGGCATATAAAGATAAAATGGCAGTATTACCATGAAACTGTTAGATAGCATGTGCATTATTAATATGAAACACAAAATATGTTGCTTTTTGAATGAAGAAAATGTTCATACACAATACATTACCTGATTCTGACCCAACCAACCAGCATACTCGAGATCAATTTTTTTAGCAGGAATGCTAGCATCTATTAGAAGGAAAACAGAAACCAATGTTGACCGGTTAAGGAAGTAGTCTTTGGTGAATTTTGCCCAATCCATTCTAAGTTCCTTCGGTGCAGATGCATACCTAATGAAAAGAACAAAATGACATATAATTGTCATCAGCACATATGCATGCCGAATGAAAAGAACAAAATAAGGCATATAATTATCATCGGCTTTCTAGAATATTGAACAGGGTCAAATTACTAATCAGAAGTTGTCCTGTAAAAAAAAATACAAACTAGCACTGGAGAAGAAAAATCTGGACGAAAGACAAATAAAATGTCAGACTCGTCAACAGAATTTGAACATTGCAAATGCTATTGCGAATGGTGCTTTGAACATTTCAAGTGCAATTGTGAATGTTGCCTCACAAAAAAAAATATAGTTTCATAAAAATCATAAGACATCTAGTCCAACATTTCATGTTGAATGTGTGTCCCACATGTGTCAATTTCTGACAAGATTCAATCACTTTCATTCTATTTAAATTATTACTAAAGTCTATGTGTCAGTATTGTGTCCTGCATATGTGTGCGTGCTTCATAGCAAGACACCATAAGAAATTATTTTCACCATTGAATAATAATTAATGGAATCCTACTGTTATGAAGTATAACACTCAAAATTCATAAACAATATGTGCACACTATTCTAATATGTTCATAGCAAACATATCAATCATTAATTCCAATGTTTAGGCCCAAATCTGTAACATATAATGAGACTTCGAGAACAAAACTAAAACCATATATACACATACCCATATCCAGGCAAATCAACCAAGTACCAACTATCATTAACTCGAAAATGGTTAATCAATTGCGTCTTCCCTGCAAAAAAAAAATAAAAATCAACCAACATAAAATTTCAGAAACCACGAAATCAAAGAAAAAAAGTGTAATAATGAGATACCAGGTTTCTTTGAAGTTAAAGCGAGTTTTTTGCGGCGAACAATGGAATTGAGAAGCGAAGATTTGCCAACATTGGAGCGACCAACAAGAGCGAATTCAGGAAGTCCATCGAAAGGACAATCTTCAGTTCTAACACTGCTTTTCACAAAATCAGCTTGTATGATTTGAGCATCGTTGGCGTAGTTACTAAGTAAAATATTGGAACCGTTTAAGATTCTTGCGTTGTCGAGAGAGATAATGGGGGTTTGTGGTGGAACGAAGAGTTTATCGAGGGATAGGTTTTGGGGTTTAGGGTTTATTATTGTTGGTGTGGGTGATAATAGGTTTGGTTGTGAAGTTGTTGTGAGGGTTGATTTTGGTGGTGGGTGTAAGAGTGTGGTTAACGTGCGTGATGAATAAGCTTTACGAGAGAATAATGGAGATGAGATTGTGAAAAGGGAAAAGGATAATCTTGGGAGATGAAGGGTAACCATATCCTTCCTTCTCTTTGATTTGTTGGAAATATCTTTACAGCAGTCTTCTTTTGTGTTTCTCCGCGATTGAGAAATACGCATCAGATGGACACCCACAAAAAAATATTATAAATTATTTAAATTAAATTGTTTTTTATTTTTATTAATATCATAATATGTGCGCGCTAATATAATTTATATTTATTATTGTGACTGCAAGTCTTACTCTTCTAGGTATGGTTTTTTGGCGGAAGCTTTTTTTGGAAGCTGTATTTTATTGTTTGTATTTTCTTAAAAATTAATGAAATAGATTAGAATAGTTTGTGATCGTTCTATCCCAATATGGCATACCACCTTCTCCTCTTATCTATATGAGTAATGCTATATATAGCGGGGGGAAATAACTCGTAAATGCACGGTTTGTATGTCGTGTTTTCATAATAAATGAAAAAGTTCTTAATGATTTTTGTGATGGAATTTACGTGTAGTTGTCCAATAGTACTATTTGTAATAGTTGGTGATGATATCCTTCAAGAAATTAAATAATTTCTTATATTTATATATAAGACATATTAAATAAGAGGATTGTCTATTCTGAAATATGAGATGAACAAATATAAATCTTATAATATAAGAGAAGAGTGATGATTAAAGTTTTTTTTTAATAATAAATATACATCGTGCACCACCAGATTACTTCTTTATCTATCTGCACTTTTTTTTTGTTCACAAATACTTTTTGGTTTTGAAAATTGAACTTTATAATACATATTTTTATCTGATAATCTCTATATATTTTTGTTCTTACTATATCTCTAGAAATTAATTGCAAATTATTTAAAGAAAACTAAATTTTTTTTTTATCTTCAAAACTATGTTTCATCTTAATTTATAAATTGTATAATATTTTAACTATTAGTAGAACATGTGGTTGAAATCTCTTCATATGGTTGGGATTGACACTTAGCTATAAACAAAATCAATTTGTGTTTTAACTATAAGTAATTCAGATATATTTAATTAATATTGTACAAATATTAACTTAAATTATCATAAATTATCTAACAAAATTAATAAAGAAACATAATTTGGACACTTGTCGTTGTGCTCCACCGCTAGTTTTGCATTCACCATAATTTGGGAGGTATCAAATAAAATGGAACTTCATAATTAAATAGTTCATTCTTTTACCGTTGTTCTTTATTTGATCACATGTATAATTTTGCCCACTTTTTTTTTTCACATATATAATTTTGTCCATTTTTTTTTCTTTTTATTTATCTCAAAGTTAGTGTTTCTACTTTTTTTTT
>JBBPBR010000004.1:73625590-73637495 GCA_037974775.1 Cicer pinnatifidum
TACTTACTAGAATAGTTATAAGTTTACATTTTTTATTTTGCTACACCTATTCAAAATATATATTTTTTTCTATATATATTGCGTATCACATCACTCTTTATGTATGAAATAATCTTGTTTTTGATTTTTGATTTTTATAAATTTATGAAATTAGTTTATTTTTTAAAATTTGATAATTTTAATATTTTATTTTAATTAAAAAACAAAGATGCAACATATTTAAATAATGTGACAAATGATACAATAATATATAATGATTAACATTCATGAAAATCACAATAAAATATTCTAAAAATTTAAATTTTGAAATTTTTTTATATTTATAATTTCATTAAGACATATAAATAATTATTACATATAAATAGTTACGTATCATAAAATTATATGTCATATTATTTTAAATATATAAAAAATTATTTTTTATTTAAAATATTAAAAGAAAATAAAACTATAAATCTTTAAAATAAATTATTAATTTCGTGAATGAATTAAAATAGATCAATTAAACATATTTTTATGAAAAGTGTAAAATGGGTGTAAAAGCAATCTGATTTTGCCACTTCAGCTCCTACTACGTCGAAATCATATTTGCAGGTGTAACAATTTTTTTCCCAAGATTTTTTGTCGTAGTTTTTCTCATTTCTAAATTCCAAATTAACCCAATAATTCCAACTTATTTGATAAAAAAGAAAAAACAAAATTACAAGCTGAATCAGCACTCACTGCAACTACAATCACCGATCTTCTTCTTTCTTTGTTTAGATCTCATCAATTTCTTCAAAGACGGGGCGAATTAGCCGTGCGGTTATTCTAAGTCAACTTCCAGTGGCCATGGCTCCACCGTTACCGCAATCCCAACGATCTGCCTCTCCGTCGCAACCTTCCGGGTCCCTCTCACTCTTCATCTTACTTCTTTTCTATTTTAATTTCATTTTGGACTCATCGATGGAACCCATTGCATATCAATTATCGCTTTTTGGATCTTTGCAAACACGAAATTGCGTCTATTTTTTGTTTTATATAGCAAAACGTATTCATTTATATTTGTATACGCATTTTCTAGGTTATCATGAATATTCAAGATCCAATGCCGCTGAGTTTTGTCTTATTTGTTTGGATTTGACCTTCAATAATGAAATCTTACTGTACTTGTTATGAATAAAGTTACTGAGCCACATAATAGAATATAGTGTTCAAGATTCATCAGCGTTGTGTTATCTTTTCCATTCAAGGATAGGGGCTATGTTAACTTCAATTAATTGGTGCATTAGCTATTTCCATCATTTTTTTTAATATCTAAATCATAAAATGTGTTCTCAGTGTTGTTATATAGCAGCTATAGCCGTATAGGATTGCGGAACTTGAACTAAATGCTATTTTTCTGCAATATGCTATTTAGTGCAAAATGTTGTCAAAAAATGGCGCTATAGCACTATTGCTTTGTGGAATTTGAGCAAACTGCAATTTTCCGCAATCTGCGATTGACAACGTTGGTTCTCCATTATTGATATATTAGAATTACTTTCTGTTCGTTCATGTGGTGGATTGTTTCTTCTTTATGGTGTTTATATCTAAACTTTAAGTTCCGACCTAATATTTAATTTTAACCAGGAAGAGTGAAGTGTCTGATTTGAAATTACAGCTCCGGCAACTTGCTGGGAGCCGAGCTCCGGGTGCTGATGATTCGAAGAGGGATCTTTTTAAAAAGGTGATATCCAACATGACTATAGGTATTGATGTTTCGTCTCTCTTTGGTGAGATGGTAATGTGTTCGGCAACATCAGACATTGTCCTGAAAAAAATGTGCTACTTATATGTTGGAAACTATGCTAAGGTTAACCCTGATCTTGCTCTCTTGACGATTAATTTTCTACAAAGGGATTGCAAGGATCAGGATCCGATGATTCGTGGACTAGCATTGAGGAGTTTGTGTTCACTCCGAGTGGCGAACTTGGTGGAGTATTTGGTTGGGCCTTTAGGGTCAGGGTTGAAGGACAATAACAGTTATGTCAGGACGGTGGCAGTTATTGGGGTTTTGAAACTGTACCATATATCAGCCACCACATGTATTGATGCAGATTTTCCAGAAACACTGAAGCATTTGTTGCTCAATGATTCGGATACTCAGGTGAGGATTGTGTTTTTATGGCGGCTTCATCATCAACCTATGATTCACAAATGTTCTGTTCAGCTTTGTAAAGAGTTCAGAGATTCCCTTAGAACCAAGCTAATCTACATATTCCAATGATTAATGTAAATTGGTTTCTTGGCGGAGTTAGTTATTGGAAAGAGAAAGTGGGAAAGGGAATGTAAATTGAGTGGAAGTTAATGTAGGGGATATTACATTTTTTTTGTGTGTGCTTTGTGCTAGGAGTTACCTCCATAGTTGAGAGCTTTGGCTCTTATTTTCTTCTGTAACCACACTTCAGTTAGCGGACAGAGATTGATTGCTCCCTGCAACATGTGAAATTTTCTTTTTTCTTCTTGATAGCTTCATTAGAGAAAAATAGATTTCCTTAACCTTAAGATACAATATAAAAGATTGAAACTGTTCTCATTTTCTTTTTCATTTTTCTTGCCTTGTGCGTTTAATCTGGCATCACTTGTCAAAGCAAAATGTATTTACACAATTAAGCTTAACTTTCGCAATCTTTAACTGTAACTACTATATTCTATAAATTTTTACGTTCCTTACAAAAACAATGTTCCTTTTTTTTGTTCTTTCTATTACTTTCCATTTTTTGTTCATGTATATATCAGGACAGGAACAGTCTTCCTATTTCAAATATTTGAAATGGAAACATTTGCCAAATGAATTGCACTTTACTTATATACATGGTCGTGTTTGTTTCACCAGGTAGTTGCAAACTGCTTGTCTGCTTTACAAGAAATTTGGACCTTAGAGTCAACCAGCTCAGAAGAAGCATCCAGGGAGAGAGAAACTCTGCACAGCAAGCCAATTGTTTATTACCTTTTGAATCGGTAATCTTTTCTCAAGTAGTTTCTTGCTTTCTGATATTTTTCGAACTACTTAATTTATGTTTTTCATTTGTGGAGCGATAAGGTGGCTTGGTGGTTTGGGGGAGGGGCATAAGAATTGGAGTAATACGGAGGTCATTGTTTCAACTCTCAACATAACATTTGCTATTGATTTTTTTTCTTTCATTTATTACCACATACCAGATATACTGAAGTTTCTCAACCACCCTCCCTTGGGACTCCCTTTTGAAAGATTTTTTGTATCGTTCTATTTCTCATTTTTACAAATGTTATAGCTACCGTCAATCTGTCAGCATATTAGCTTATTTGTTCTCATATACAATTATAAATCAATTATACTTGGTATAGTTGTGGGAGTAAATGGTTGACTGGATAGTTACTTCACAAATGTGAATAAGAATTTTAACTACCTTAATTGCTAGTTGTGTCTGTTTAAGACTATAAAATGCGTTTTTCATTGTGGCAGGCGTTAGAGAGAAAAAAAAGCATCTGTAATATCTTGCAAAAATACTAATTTTTCAACAACTTATCAATTTACTTTTTTACAACGTGCAGCATTAAGGAATTTAGTGAATGGGCACAATGTCTTGTGATGGAATTGGTGGCCAAGTACATTCCATCAGATAATAGTGAAATCTTTGATATAATGAATCTCCTTGAAGATAGACTCCAGCATGCAAATGGTGCTGTCGTCTTGGCAACTACAAAAGTATTTCTGCATTTGACTTTATCTATGGCTGATGTTCATCAGCAGGTATGTATTGATTTATGTATATGCGTGTAAACAACATTTAAACTATCTGTTTTTCTATACAACATAATTTTTTTTTTATGATTATTTTTCCGTACATTAAATTCTCTGGCATATGTCATAATCTTTTTTGTGATTATTTAAACTACTTTTCCGTTATAGCACACTGAATCATTCTTAGAGGACATGTATTTGGCATTGAGGTTCTGTAAGGCAATGCTTGTGGTATTTATACATGGACACACAATTGAGTGGTTTTATGATCGTAACCTTAGGGATGCAAGTAAACTAAGCCATCTCTGAGTTCCAATGGCTGAAACTTGAAACTTTCTTGGGTCAGTTCATCATAGATTCTATATTGTGTAAATAAGCTTGAGCAGTATACTAAAGCTGGTTTAGTTAATTCAACTATTGTGCTTGGCTCATCAGCTCACGAGCAGTTCAATTATTGATAACTTTTTCATTTGGCTCCGGATCCTTGTGTTTTCCAATCTTGTTTTTGCGTATTGTATGTATTGCTTCTTTTTTTACTTCCTAACCTGCCAATATATTAATAGTGTTTGGGTAAATAGCTTAATTAAATACTCATTCAATAAGTGTTGATCATATAAGAGTTTATGTATATACAAACTGTTTACAGTGGAAGAGGAAATAAGAGTGAAGTCCACATAAGCTCTATATAAGTGGTTTCTATGAGTCATCTTGCAAAGCTTATATATGGAAATAAGCTGAAAATAGTTAATAGACATATCATAAGCTCTTTCAAACACTTACATACAAGTGTTTATATCGTAATATAAGTTCAAATAAACACTTCTGAGCACCCTCTAAGAATATATACATGTGCCTCCCAAAAAAGTATAACTTAGTTTAATTTACTTCGGATTTAAACTCCTTGCTATTCCTTTACATCCATTATGTTGCATTGTATCCTATGTTTTTGGAAAGTTTTGTCAGTTTCAGGTGTTGATGTCAGGTCATGTTTACGTACCCTCATTTTGTAGATGGTACATGGTTTAAATTAAGGATTTGTATCTTTGTTAACACAGTTGATCTTATTTATATACATATGATTAGTACATGAGTCCCAACACAAATCATTTATGCTACATATTACAATATTTAGTAACTAGGAGAAAAATAAAGATAGACAATGTACTCAGAAACATAAGAATTGCATGCTTTATTCTAACAAAAAGACAATGTGAACTATAAGGGCTTGGACTTTTAAATAAACTAGGGGGTATTTTACCTCAACTCATGATCAGTCTTAAGCTTATCTTTGACCATCTTTGTGTAAGGCACAGCCAAGCTCCACACAGCTTGATTACATAGCAACCGTTTTAACCAACATTTTTGTTATTTAACCCTTTTTGGTTTGATCATGTTATTGTTTTGACTGTATCTCGTCATCTTTGGTTGCTAGCCTGAAGCAATGTGATTTCTGATCCAACTTCTTATTGTTCAGGTATATGAGCGTATCAAAGCCCCTCTCTTAACTCAAGTGAGCTCAGGAAGTCCGGAACAATCTTATGCAATTTTAAGCCACCTGCATCTCTTGGTCATGCGTGCACCTTATATATTTTCTTCAGACTACAAACACTTCTATTGCCAGTATAATGAGCCATCATATGTCAAAAAGTTGAAGCTTGAAATGCTGACTGCGGTTGCAAATGAAAGTAACACCTATGAGATAGGTTAGTAACTCCCCAGATCTGCTAGAGAAAAGAGGGGGTTGGGAGAGGGAGAAATTGTGATAATTGCATTTTCCATTTGATGTTTTGATCTCCAGTTTGAGTCACTCCCTTTCTTTTATGTATAGCTTATACAAGAACTTTTTGTGTCTCACTTCAGTGACAGAATTATGTGAGTATGCTGCAAATGTTGACATCCCAATTGCAAGGGAATCAATTCGGGCTGTTGGGAAGATAGCATTGCAGCAGTATGATGTCAATGCCATTGTTGACAGACTTCTACAATTTCTGGAGATGGAAAAAGACTATGTTACATCTGAAGCTCTGGTAAACATGATGAATACCTGCTAGATTCCCTGGAAATTTTGCCTAAGATAAATATTGCACTGCTTCTCATTATTATATGAACATGTGTAAAAAGTATGATATTTTGATTTGACCTGGTAATGGTAGGATAGACTAACAAGTTCGGAAGTTCATTTATGCAGGTTCTTGTGAAAGATCTACTAAGAAAATATCCACAATGGAGTCAAGATTGTATTGCTGTTGTTGGGAATATCAGTAGCAAAAATGTCCAAGAACCTAAGGCTAAGGCAGCTCTCATATGGATGTTGGGAGAATATTCTCAGGACATGCATGATGCTCCCTATGTCTTGGAAAGTCTGGTTGAAAATTGGGATGAGGAGCATTCTGCCGAGGTAGTATACATAGCTTTGTATGGTTTGCAGTCTTGTAATGTTTGCATTTGAGATTTAGACTTTCGTATTTGATGCCGTCATGAACCAACTTTCCTAATAGTTTAAGTTGTTAAATGAAAACATATGAAGGTTTTATATTATATCTCTGACCTGCTCTTTGGTCTTGAAGGATCAACGGCGTTCTCATTTGAAATCTCATAATAAATACTGTTATTAATAAAACCTCTACAGCATGAACATGTTTTCAAAGTTCAAACCATAATTAGTTTACAAGGTAAGGTGAATATATCTAGACACGTAACTGTTTAGAACATCACCACAGTATTGAGGTAATGAAAATTTCTACCAGCAAAATTCTAGTAACACAACATTTCAAATACCGGCCACAGCAATTTTTCCACCCAATTATTTTAAAGTTGTATAATTTTGAAATTTGAAGAGTGAAGGCACTTAGAAACTAAGGTTGGCATCAGGAAGTCCCACATTAGTCAGCTGTAGACTGTAGTGCCAGAAGCAGTTCCCCCTATACAATATAGTACACACTGTTGTGGCTAGACATTAGGTGTTAAGTTCCATGGTCCATAGCTATTGAGTCATAGATTTGAAGTTGTTATATAAGGTGTGGGGGGCAGTGACTATGCTTTTTGTGACCTACTTGCTATGCAATTTTAGCAATAAATTTCACAGGTGATTTGTATTGCATTAAAGAGTCATGCTTGAGTGAGTTTGACGAAACCTCCAGGCTGTAACTTTGATTAGTTCTGTTTGCAATTCTGTCCGCTTTGAGCCAAAGCAGCCTAAGATCCAACTCACTGGTCGGACAGGCTATACTGGGTTGGTTTTAATAACTATGATGCAAACTGTATTGTGTAAAAATGACATTTTACAGCATTTGTTTAAAATATTCATTATACAGTTCTTTAGTAGGTTTAATTTCAAGTATCCTGACAATAGTGACATGGCATAGCCGCAAGCCTTATTCCTGTATTCTTATGGCTCTTCAGAATCTTCTCCTTCAATAATTATCTCCAGCCCCAGCAGGAAAATTAATTACAGCAATCATACCATGAGTACCCATGCCTGCCATCAAATCATTGTTGGGTCTGTATCCTGCCAATTTTGACATGGCATTGCCCTAAGCATTATTCGATTGTTCTTTTAACACTTGAGAATACCCCTGCTTCAATAATTCCCTCCTGCTCCTGCAGAAACATGAATAGTTCAAACACTGTGTATCATCTTAGATTCTTAATTGAAATAAAAGAAGAAATTTGATGCCTTTGTCTATACTTAATTGAAATTTGAGTAACTGTTGTTTCTTGATGCAGGTTCGCTTACATCTTCTTACTTCAGTAATGAAGTGTTTCTTTAAGAGACCCCCTGAGACTCAAAAAGCATTAGGAGCTGCACTGGCCGCTGGTCTTGCTGACTTTCACCAGGTTTGAGTTGTTTTGCTACTTACGGTTGGAATTGTTAAAAACAATGCAATTAAGCATTTGTTTGTGTTGTAGCATTATGTTACATGAGCTTTTGTTGATTGCAGGATGTTCATGATAGGGCCTTATTTTATTACAGGCTTCTACAATACAATGTATCAGTGGCAGAGAGTGTGGTAAACCCTCCAAAACAAGCAGTTTCAGTATTTGCTGATACTCAGAGCAGCGAAGTTAAAGATCGCATATTTGATGAATTTAACAGTTTGTCTGTTGTATACCAAAAGGTAATTAATCTACTCTCTTCCCCCAAGTTATTGGTTTATAATGAGCACAAATTAATCATTTAATTTGGATCAATTTTAAACTTGAAGCCATTTCTAAAAAAATTGTTTTTTACTGCTGTACTTTTTTCCATTTTAAACAGATATCAAATAAAATGGGGAAAAGATGATTAATGGGTCATGTTACCATTTTAATGGTGTTTTACTTTATCTCCCCTGTTCAACTTGAGTCTTGCGTCAATTGTTGAATAACCCTGTTCCACTTAGAGTTGTCACTTCTTTATACAATAGCATTTATTTTAAAATTTCAAAAATATTAAACCCTTTTGTTTGAACTTGTGCTTCAATTCTTTGGCTTTAGTGTTACAACTTGCTCTGTGAAAGGCTAACACCTTGTCTTTTATTATTGTTATTTAAAACATGTTTATATTACCGCGATCGTTGTCTGTTTTTTCACCTCCCTCTCTTCCGAGTTTTATGCTAAATTCTGTGAAACTAACGCTAACAAATTCATCCAGCCTTCTTACATGTTCACTGATAAGGAACACCGAGGGACACTTGAGTTTTCAGATGAACTTGGAAATCTATCTATTAGTGCAGAAACCGGTGATTCTGTTGTTCCTGCTCAGAGAGTGGAGGAAAATGACAAGGATCTGCTTCTAAGTACCACAGATAAAGATGATGTTAGAGATCCTGGTAGCAATGGTTCTGCATATAATGCTCCTTCCTATAGTGGTTCTGCCCCTTCTGCAACTTCACAACCGCTTGCAGATTTGGCATTTTCAAGTACCAGCGCAATTGATGATCTGCTTGGTTTAGATTTTTCAGTTGGGACTGCAACCACACCGTCACCTCCCCCATTGACCCTCAACCCAAAAGCTGTACTGGATCCTGGCACTTTTCAGCAGAAATGGCGTCAACTACCAATATCCTTATCAGAGGTTTGCTTTGAAATTATATTCTCAGTTTCGTTAATACAACATCGACTTAATTTGAATATTCATCCAGTAAAGTCTTGCCACATCACCTAATGAATTTGAATCTCATAATGTGACGACACATTAATGAATGAGAGGGTAAAAATATAATTTTATTTTACAATGACAATGCATCAAAATTAAACTCTAGAAATATATTAAACTCTAAAATTAAACTCTACCACTAAATAGACATTTTGGTTGGCATGTAACATTTAATAATATGATGCAGGAATATTCTTTAAGTCCTCATGGAATTGCATCATTGACAACTCCCAGTGCACTCCTCAGGCACATGCAAAATCATTCGATACACTGCATTGCATCTGGCGGTCAGTCTCCCAATTTCAAGTTCTTTTTCTTTGCTCAAAAAGCAAGTGAAGCATCAATATATCTTGTAGAGTGTATAATCAACACATCATCGGCCAAGTCACAGATTAAAATAAAAGCTGATGACCAAAGCTCATCACAGGCATTCTCAACTTTATTCCAATCAGCCTTGTCCAAATTTGGTTTGCCCTGAAACTTAATGGTGCATACTTTTGATCTGTGGAGTAGACAATAATGAAATTCTTGAATCCAAGCTTTGAATATGTAAAGAAATGGAGATAGATATGGACTCCGCACTCACCCACTCTCCCAAAATGGATCAGATCAGTGTATAACAGAAATGCAGGGGAAGTCCACTACTAAAAGTTTTTGTAGTTTCTCATTTGTATCTCATATTCAGTTGTAGAAAACCTGAGTCTGGTTTGTAAGTGTGTAGAGGCTTTATGTTGATTTTGTGGCGTCTATTCAAGCGCTCATTGTGTTCTATGGCATTGATTGAATAGTTATTAAATTTGGTGGGGATTGATGCTGAAATGTGAAATTGGACCCGTTTCAATTGATAGCTTTATCTCTTATGATACTATTAGGCTAGTCCTAGGTGCATGCAGTGTTATCCCTTGGAGTACTGATTGACAAAATTAGCTGGTTGTGATTATTAGCTAGCTAAGTAAAATTAATAGTTACACTCATTGATAAAGTTAAAATGACATAAAATATGTATACTAGCTTGCTATTTATTTCAAGATTATTATTGCCTTTACCGCATGAATTTACTTTATCATAATCCTTTTTTCTGTGAGTAAAGAATTAAAATTCATAAACTAAATTGTAACGGGTTACTACTCTATCATTGGGTTATTCTTTTATTGGTTATTTGCGTGCTTTCGGTCGGTTTACCTATTACTCCGTTTGTTTATATTTGAGACCCAGAAATTAGTTTGTAGTATCACCGACCATGTAAAGAAAGTAAGAAGTTTGTTCTAGTAAGTCTCTCATTTAAATGTCAAGTAGATAGTCAAATTAGGTGGCTTGGTGTGTGAGGGATTAATTAATTCCCTCACAGTGTAACAAAAAACAACACCGTTAAATTTAATCAATGGTATGACTTTAGCACAATGTATCCGGTGCTAAAGTCGTACGTCATCCTTCTGAATTCACTCAGACTTTTTGAATGATGGAACTTGATCAATATTCACCCTTCATTACTTTCAAAAATGCAAAATCTAAATAAAATACCAAACTTTTTTCAAACCAAACATACCCATTTGACTCCAGAACCCACCATAACTAGATTTTTACTAGCAACAACTAAATCGACATTAAAAATGAAAAAAAGAGTCAAGACTCCAAAAAGGAAAATGATAATGAATTAAAGAGCAAAAGGAGGTTGAAAAGTGAAGAGAGTACGGGTTGGATTTCTTTGAGTCAGGTGAAGCGGTATGAGGATCTTCAAGAGAGTAAAGATGAGCAGTTTTGGAGGGAAAGCAACCCATAGAATAGAAAGATATAGAATAATTACGATTGTGAAATTATTAAAGGGGCATACATAGGAAAAGAAAAAGGGTTGAAGAGTACATAAGAGTTATATTGGTTGAATTGAATCGTGAATTTTCTGCAGATTTTTTAGTCGGACGAACCATATGGCGGGGAATAGTTGTGTGTGAAAATATGTAGATGTTCTCACTTTTAATTCCAATAAATCTTGACTATTGATTATATGTAGTGGTGATTTTTTCGTCTCACCAAATCCCTCACCTTAAAAGCCACTGTAAAATTAAAGTAAAACTGACTACAAATTAAAACAACTAAACATGCAAATAAATCATTCCAATAAGAAAGAACACAAAATACATAACTCTTTTATTTTTAAATCCTCATAACTTGAAATTGCACACCAATAAAATTAGAGTCTGCATTAATTTCTATTTTGAGTCAAAGGAAAGAAACCATGAAACTAAAATAAGTCACCTAAAACTTCATTTAAAATATTACGAGGAACATTGAATCAAATAAACTCTTATGGAATTAAAATTCAGCCGACTGTGAACCTTCAGAAGCTTCCTTAATTCACCAAATTTTGTTTGCATCTTTTACAAAATTATTTAATGAAGTAATATTATTATCTAATTATACTTATTATTATTATCTGATTAAATTTATTTCAAAGTATTAATAAAAAAACTAATTAAAAAAATACTGATAAATATTATAGATTAATTAACAATCGCGATCTCTTAACTTAATTTCAGTTAATATTTTAATATTTTTATTATTTTTTATTCTCGATTTAATCATTTATTTTAATTTCAAACAAAATCTATAAAATTAATTATCATCTTTAATATAAAATAAATTTCATTAAATTTATAATTTAAATATTTAAATAAATTAATTTTTTTTATTTAATAATTTTGATGTTATTAAAAATATGATACAATGTTTATTATTTTTAATGAACTTTTATAAAAAAAATATTTTTAAAATATAAAAAATTAAATTATATTATATTTTAGAATTAAGATAAATGATAAAAAAAATAAAATATTTAAAATTAAGTTATGAACCACACGTATTATTTAATTAATATTATAAAAAAATATTCTTGAGAAAAATAGTTTGATGATGAAGCGGCACATGACCCCATTTTTTGAAAACAAAAAGACACACCATCTTGGAAATAAATAAATCCTTTACTTACTATTATTATAATACAAGAGCCATCTTAACAATATCTTAAA
>JBBPBR010000004.1:73642279-73655463 GCA_037974775.1 Cicer pinnatifidum
TGTTATCTAAATAAACTCAAAATAGCATAACAAATCAATGCTATTTTACCTTAGGTGTTTTGTGTTTTTATTTTATTTTTTATGAACTGGAGAATTAAAAAAGAAAACTCAAGAGTCAAAATGAGAGAAAAACATTTATTTACAATCATCATCATAAATAAGTACTAGATTTAGAGAGTACTAAAATTTTAATTAAGATTAAGCTTAGTCAACTTATTAGCACATCGATTATTCTCACAATAAACATAAGTTATCACATAACTTAATTTTCCGTGGTCCACAAAAAATATGACTTATTGAAAAAGCGATATAAGATAAAGATTATTTGTTTTCTTTGACCGAATCATGTTTATTATAACAAGAAACTTCACTTCCAACAAAATAGTAGTCAAACTCAAATTGAAAATCATTATCAAACTATGAAACAGTATTTAAATCTCTTTAAATCTCAGCTAACATAGAGGTAACTCAACCAAAATTACAAAAGAAACCATAAATATAAATTTCTTTAAAATTTCTAATTAGTCCTCCACAAACAAGTGAAACATGTTATGCTAATCAAGCCAACATCAATTAAGGAAACATAAATTTTATTTGGTTTCAACCAAAAAAATCATTTATCAAATTAAACCAATGATTTTTTGGTTGGTCTAAATTTTTTTTCCTCGCCAAAGTCGAACAAAAAGCAACTATTACACTTTAATGGCAAGTATGGGATTAGGGATGGGAATAGGCTAGGCCGTCCGTAGGGGCCTATGGTCTGGTCTACTTATGGCCTGGCCTGGCCTATTTAATAAAAAGGCTAGGCTCAGGCTGTTTTTAAAGTCTATTTATTTAAATAGGTCAGGCTCAGGCTTATAAAAAAGCCTGTTAGGCCTAACAGGCCGGCCTATATATATATATTTATTATTTATTAATATTATTTTTTTATTATTATATTAATAATATTATTTTCTATTTTAAATTCTATCAATTAGGCAATCACTTACTAATCATTCCATATTCAGTAGTCGTTCTATATTCGATAGCAGTTCTATATTTGGTAGTCGTTTTATATTCGGTAACCGTTTAATTAGTGAATCACTTAGTAGTTGTTCCTTATTTGTTTAAGAAGTAATAATGGATTCGTTTAAAAAGGCTTTTAAAAAGGCTTCCAGGCCAGGCCAAAACTATTAAAAAGGTCAGGCTTAGGCCGAAAAAAAAGTCTATGATAAGCCGTAGGCCCGGCTTAGGCCGAAAAAGTAAATCGTAGGCCAGACTCAGGCCTTTCAAAGTCTGACCTGGCCTATTCCCACCCCTATATGGGATCAAACACATTGTGGAACATAAATAAATCAAATACAGACACTTGAATGCTTTTATTTGTTTTATTTTAAAAAATCGATCATCAATTATTTATTTATTTTTACTTTTTTAACTTTTCCCATTATTTATTTATATTTTAATATTTGAATCTAAGTTTGAGTCAAAAAACATTTAACCAAAACAATAAATTATATATAAATATATGTTAACATTTTTATTCAAAAAAAAATATATTTTTAACACTTAAACCTAAATTTGAGTCAAATAACATTTAACCTAAATAAATTACATTTATATGCTTTTTTTGTTTTTTGAAATTGTATTAAAATATCCATAGAATACAAACTGAAATTTTCTTCCTGTCAAAAAAATTGTTTTTCATTTTTTATACTCTTTACTAATAGTAACTTTTTTTTCCTACCGTGACCTTTATATTTATAGTCCATGTCACAGCGAGGAACGGGTGGACACTAACTCAGAAATCCTACGTGACAAATGTCAAGTTTTTGATTGGTTAAAAGACCTCAAGCTACGTGGGTGGTTTAACTTTATCATATTAACCGTTCTGTTTCGTCACTTAGCAATTCACATCTTGTCACGTAAGCAAAAAATGTTCACTCTTCTCATCTCATTGGCAGCGACACACCAAAAAAACTCTTCTTTCCTTATTAATTATCTAAATTAATGATTAATAATAGTTAAAACTAAACGGTTTGAGTTTACCCCTCTCTTTGACTTTTGACTCTCTCGGTAAAACTCTAAACCCTAATAAAATCATTTTTCCCAAATCAATTTCTCTTTCTTTCTTTCTTCGATCTGCTGCAATTCAGGGATTCTCTTCTACTCAATCGGTCCCGCAATTTTTCTCTTCCGATTGCAGGTTTCTTTCTTTCTTTCTTTTCTCAAGATTTTCAATGTTAATCTTCGTTGTTTTATGTGTTTTGGATTAATCGATCGATCGTGCGTTTTTTATTTTCTGTTAATTTCGTTGTTTCTTGATCGCAGTGGAGGCTATTCTCGCAACGTTTGACTTCAGTAGATCCATAATTTTTAAAACGGATTAGAAAGAATGAAGAACACGGAGCGAATTGCGAATTTGGCTTTGGCAGGTTCGTTTCTTTTGGTGAATTGTATTAAGGTTTCTTGCTTCAGTTTATACTTTATATACTCCAATTTTGTAAGTATACTTTGTGCATTCTAGTAACTCTACAATGTAATAGTAATGTGCTTAAACTGTACGCTCAAACATAAAAGGGATACTACGTTTTAAATATTTGGTTCTGAAATCTTGTATGATGTTATGTTTTATGGTTTTATTGTGTTTAATCTGGTTTAGAATTTTCAATTTTGCTGCTCCTACCTTGTTTAGTTATGTGGATTTATGAGTTACAACGAAAATGGCTCTATTTCGGTTCCTTGATTAATTAATATTAACGGCATTTTATATGTCACTTCAGGTTTATCTTTAGCACCGCTTGTTGTGAAAGTAGATCCAAATTTAAATGTTGTTTTGACTGCTTGCATCACTGTATTTGTGGGATGTTACCGCTCCGTCAAACCAACCCCACCAACTGTAAGTAGTAGCCAATGTTGGTTGGTTATTCTTTTATTTGTTTATATATATAGTTTAATTTCTATGCACTGTCATGGGAAAAAGTTTTACATTGTTAGTCAATCACAACCAATCATGTTTGTTACTTTAGAGGTGATCAAAACAAAAGTCAAACATTTCCATTAATTCAATGGTTGTGATTAACTGACATTAAACTGGCAGTGCATATCAACTAAATTCGTATTGCACTTTCGTATCGTAAGTTTTGATTTATCTCAATCACGGTGTATTTAACTGTGCAGGAGACAATGTCCAATGAACATGCTATGCGTTTTCCCTTTGTTGGGAGTGCAATGCTATTATCCCTTTTCTTACTCTTTAAGTTTCTATCTAAGGACTTGGTGAACACTGTGTTGACAGGCTACTTCTTTGTACTTGGGATTGTTGCACTTTCGTATGTTTTTTTTTTTTTTGCTTTGTACTTGTTATTTAGTCGATAGAACCATCTTTTCTCATTTTCTATTGTAACTCACATTTTCTCTTCCACTGTCTGCAGGGCAACATTATTGCCATCTATTAAGCGCTTTCTGCCGAAGCATTGGAATGACGACCTCATAGTTTGGCGTTTTCCATATTTCCGCTGTATGCGACACCCTGCCTTCTTAATTACTTTACTGTTGACATTAATCTTTCAATTAATTGTGAACGATGACAGTTTTTGGCTATTTTTACGGTATTTTACCATTTACCACTGATAGCTACTAGTGGTTTTTAACTTATTGACAATGCATATATTCTTTTATCTATGAAAGTTTTAACCCCACATTTAGTGATTATCTATTTTTCAATGCTCCTTGCACAACAATAGTATCTTTAGGTTCTACTTGCATTCTTAAATGAATTTTGAACTATTTTTTAGAGAAGGGATGATAAATTTAACCAAGTATAATACAGGATAATGTTTAATGCTTCCGTGTTTGTTTTTTGTTTTTTTGTTGTTTTTGCTACTTATAAGTGTTTGCAGTTGATCTACTTGACATTAACTTGTTTCAATCATTCTGAATGATATTTTTCCTTACACCTTTCTTACACAGCCTTTGAGGTTGAGTTTACAAGGTCACAGATCGTTGCTGCAGTCCCCGGCACTTTTTTTTGTGCCTGGTATGCTTTGCAGAAGCATTGGCTGGCAAATAATATATTGGGTCTTGCTTTCTGTATTCAGGTTTGACACTTTATCAACATGTCTGTCTGTAATATTATGTTTATGTATATGTTTGTAAATTAAAATTTGAACTGACAGGTTCATAACCATTTAGATAACAACCAATTAATGATAATAACTTGATTCATAACCATTTAGATAGCAACCAATTAATGATAAAAACTTGATTGTGTAACTGACAAATATTTTTTACTGTTTCTTTTTGCCAATTATATTGTAACTGACCATAGAAAATTGCCACAAACCAACTACCAAATATTAGGTGTGCTTATATTGAAAGCATTTTTCAAGGTTTAACAATATTAGGTGTGCTTATATTGAAAGTTTATATGTATGTGCCTATCCATATCAAGCTATTAAATGATTTATAGATACATGGCTATCGATAATTTCTTAGATGATGAATTTATTGTTGTCAATTGAACCAATAATTTTGTATTTTTGGTATTCACTTTTCTGGTATGAAGTGAAGCCTTTTTTAGATATTAAGCTTATTCCGTAGAAATCAGGCCTGGAAAAATAAATTAAATGTTCTATCTTAATGCTGAGTTTGTATAAAGCTGTAAATTGTAAATCAGTTAAAATTAGTAAACTGTAATTGACACCAGTGAACCTTTAACGTTTACAGGGAATTGAAATGCTTTCTCTTGGCTCATTCAAGACTGGTGCGATTCTCTTGGTAGGCAATTCCTTTTTTATTTTTTTTAATTGAACAAAATGGTGTCCAAAGCTTCAATTTTTTATACCATTTTAATTTCTATGCAAGCAATCCTTTAGCTGCAGAAAAATCAGGGAACTGCTCTTTTCCTTTTCATTTGAGAAAATTCAAATATGGTTGTGAAAAATAAAATACAATTTTATTCTCTTTCTCTCTCTCTCTCTCTCTCTCTCTCTCTCTCTCTCTCTCTCTCTCTCTCTCTCGCTCACACACACACACACAGTTTCTCAACTTCCCTTTAACCTTTTCAGTCAATTCTAAGCTCAGATAGATGCCTCTGGTCAAGAACTATATTTTATTCCATGCAGATATATTAGGGCTTAGTTTCCAAAAGATAAAGTATATGGTCTTTGACTCTTTAACATTTTGTATTTTGCAGGCTGGTCTATTTGTATATGACATTTTCTGGGTTTTCTTCACTCCTGTGATGGTCAGCGTTGCAAAATCATTTGATGCTCCAATTAAGGTTAAATTTTTTGCTGAAGGCAATAGAAATATTTGTTTGTATGTCTTTGTGTGATTTTTTTGTAATCTATTTGTCATGATAAGTGTCAGATAAAAGCGAACTTGTGATTTTCTTCCTAATTTTGTCATTTAAATTGTGTTGCAGCTTCTGTTCCCTACAGCAGATTCTGCAAGGCCATTTTCAATGCTTGGACTTGGTGATATTGTTATCCCTGGTAGGATGATTCTCTGGTGATTTATTGATGTTTTTCTTGAAATTCACCTGTAATAATACAGTTCAGTTCTTAGTATATATTTGGTGTTAGATTTTTAGAGTGTGCTTGGTAGATTGAGAGAATGGAATGGAAAAGGGACGAAATATTTTGACTCATGTACAGCTTGCATTTCACCTTGCTGTCACTTAATGATTGCAGATTTGTGGGGCTTATCCACATGAATTTGCTAGAAATGGTTTGTAAAAGCCTAGTCTAACTGGTCCTTCAGGGAACTATTTTTACTAAAGAAAATGAAACGAAAAGGATGGAATGGAAAGGATGTATGTATTCTTCTCCCTGTTGGATGATTAATTGAGGAAAAAAGAGGAATGGGAAAGGTCACAAATGTAAAGTTTCACTATAGGCGCATCCAAAGAACAAACTCTTAACACTAAATTTAGGCAAGAGACATTGTTTTGGCCCTATAATTACCATTAAGAATAAATGCTTTGCTAAATTTAATTTGTTTTTGACTGACTAATCAAACTGTAATGTGTGGTTGTGGATACTGTATTTCAAAGCAATGGCTCTGTTGCAGCTGCTGAGGATCTAGGCCAGTTCATAAAAAAATGATATGATTATGCATGCAATTGATTGATGCACGAGATAATTTGCATAAGCTAATTTTGATAAACCTTTCCAAGAAGCTTAATGAAATAAGCACAAAAGAGCTTATAGATAGGTCATAGGTTATTTTTATTAGCATTATCGAAACCTACTCAAGTGTTTGTCATAACATAAAACCCAAATAAGCGCAATGAGTTCTTTGCTAGATGCCTCATAAGTAACAAACAATATCAAACATCTATGTAATACTGTTTGGAATATTGGATTAACTCTTCTCAACCTTCATGCTCCCTTCATACGACTATTCGTTCATGTGCATAAGTTCTCTATAATAATTAATATACTTGGTTGTTTGCTTAATATTTATTGACCTTTATTTTAATCAATCAGGTATTTTTGTGGCATTGGCTTTGCGGTTTGATGTATCTAGAGGAAAACAGCCCCAGTACTTCAAAAGCGCATTTTTAGGATACACCTTTGGCTTGGTCCTTACAATTGTGGTGATGAACTGGTTTCAGGCTGCACAGGTGATTGATATGTTGTTTCATTTTATTTTTTCATTTAGGGGGATGGTGTGAGGCTTCTGGTCAATAATATGCCGAGGTTGTGGAACTTATATGAATTTTGGAGATCAACCATCGCTACTAACGTTTTCCCCCTTTTGTTGTGATCCTTGTTGTCAGCCTGCTCTTTTGTATATTGTACCTTCTGTAATTGGATTTTTGGCTGCCCATTGCATTTGGAATGGTGATGTCAAGCAGGTTTGTTTCATTTTTCCATTTGTCCTTTCTCATCGATATTAATCCATTACTTGTTTATGCATCTTGTTTGATTTCAATCATTTCCTGTTATGTATTATATTCCAAATTCTTAGTATATAATGAGAATAGCGTTAATTTGATTCATCATTAGCAAAGCTTAATTGCAGTTTATATTGAATGTATTTTTTTTGGAATTAGCCAATGAATCAATGATGTGGTTTAAAATGTACTTGAAGCAACATAAGATACATAGATGTAGATTGTAGAATATGGGCTTTTCTTATATACCTTCTAAAGGCAATTTTGCTTGTTGTGACCAATTTTAAAAGGGGGTTCCGTACAACATCTTTTAGTGCAGCAGAATATGAATTAATATTTTTTTGGAAGTTATTGGAAACATGATTGTATGATTTCAAGTCGGTTACATGTTTTAGACCTTAACATGTCTGTTGTGTGGTTTGGCTAAATTCTAACAACTTTTTACTTTCTATTGATGCAGTTGTTGGAGTTCGATGAGTCAAAGACTGCCGATTCATCTCAAGAAGAGAGTGATGCCAAATCTAGCAAAAAGGTTGAATAAGTTGAAGCATGCCCAATACCAATGCTTATGATTCGCAGAAGAAATACTGTTATTTTCAGGGAACGCGGTTACTTAAGCTAACTTATTCAGCAGCACACCTTTGTAACAGATTGTGATTAAAAAAGTAAATGTTAGTCTTATTTCTTAAATTGGCATTTTGCTTTTACTCCTTAACTCCCCAATCTGGGTTTTCCATAGCAAAGTTTCCAATGGTTTTCTCCCTCTCCCTCTCTCTCCTTTCTCTCAAAGCACATAATAGGCGCTCGCGCACACATGCAATTTTGTTTTCAATGCATACAAATGGTTAAAATTTATACAAATATTCATGCTTGCTGAGGATTAAGGATTTTTGTTTTTTACTTCTTTAACAGAGCTCAATACTTAATTAATAACTGAGTTCAGTATTTCTTTTGGAGTTGCAACAAAAACAATACAATAGCCACTTTAACATAATAAATTGAAGAAATCTTATTTCAGCATCGTGTTCTGCAACTCTAGAGGGTCTTTTGACAAAATCAAATGACATAAACCTTGTCTTGTAACACCAAAAGGCATTATTGACATCATCACCATATAGTTTTTTAAAGTATTAGATCTATTATTTTATTATTTTTTTAGATTTAAGTGAAGAGTTTATGGACTAAATGTTTTGTTAACTTATAATTTTTTCCGAAAAAATTTATTACTTTTTTTTTTGAAAAAAATTAAAAAATTCTTTAAGTTATTTTATTCTCGAAAAATTGTGAGAAAAAAATTAAAAAAAAATGAAAACTTTTAAGAAAACAAATCAAAAGATAAATCTAAAAAATATAACTCATAAATTCCACTTAAGTCCATAAATTTTAAAGACTTTTAACTTTAAGATTTTTTTAAATTTTTTTAATAATTATGAATTTTTTTAAATTCTCCTATGTACTGAAAGCCATCATTAGTAACTAGTGAAATTGACTATTATAATTATAAGAAAGAGTTTTGAGTTGACAAAAAAAGAAACAGAGAGTTTAGTGTATATGTAGTAGTAATCACTGATCACGCATTGCACTGCACTGCCCTGCACGACAGCAGTACGATTATAAGTTATTTTTTCACGTTAGTTTGCTTTCAATCTAAAAAAATTCCACACGTAAGAATATATACTTAATAATCCATATTTGAAGAAGTTGTGCGTATCAGTGTATGAGTCCAACAGCAACTAGAAAGGGTTTTGTAATCTTGTAAGTAATATTTAAAAATTATTAATGTCATTTAAAAAAAAAGAATATTTAAATAAAATTCTCATATATTTCAATCGTATTTTTTTTAATTTAATATATTTTAATTTAATATATTTTATTAATAATATTTTAATTATTTTTAATTTATTAAACTAATGAATAAAATAAAATAAAAAAATAATTTAAAACAGTACATTATCACATCTGTAAAATACGATCTTCTATTAATTATTAAATCGCATCTTAAAGTTGCAACTTTATAAAAGAGTTAAAAAGTATGATTTTTTTTAAGTGAAATGATTTAGTTACTTAAAACTAAAATATTCTAATAAAATATCCTCATGTCATCACGGTTTCGTGTTGCACCGGTGGAATACTATCTCAATATTTTGTTACAAAGTTAATTAAATTTGGATACCACACATTAATTTGTATAAATTTATAATATAAATTTTTTATATATACTTCTAATTAAATCACTTTATAAAATTTTATTGAAAATATTAAGAAATTAATTTAAAAAAATAACACTATGATGTAATTTAATTAAATAGACATATAAAAGAAATTTAAACGGTAGAAACTAATCTCTAGATAAAAAACCGGGGCGACATATTGGATAAACAGATAGAACCCGAGTGTGACATATGATATGTTAGATTTCAGAGTTTGTAAAATGACACTTGTTCATATCTCTAAGGCTACTAAATAAAACATTTTCAAATGTTTACACTCGTACGTCTTGTTTTATGATCCAGAGAAGCTAAGCCCCACTCCTCACACATTTATCACGATACAGATGCCACAGTCAAATCAACATCCATATCAAAAATACACACATAGTTCTTTAATCCAATTCTCATTTAAGTTTTTTAAATTTATTTTATTTTATCAGTCCTTTAAATGATATTTGTATGTATTTTTAATTTTTTATTCATTTTTCGCTATAATTTAAATTGAATTTCATTTAAATGATTAAATTAAAAATTAAAAGACTTAAATGAAAACTTAGTTAAACTTCAAGTGTACTTTTTGCCAACTTTCCAATAAATAGAAGCAATGTCCTTACCATAGGCATCACATCAATACAATGATCTGGGATATATCACCTCCCAAGTACAACAACTAGCAACTTTTGACAGGTTTTCAAAGCTGTGAGCTACTGTATTACAAACTCTATCGACATCCCCAACATAAACATTAGCCATTCTAGGCATAAAATCTTAACAAGGTAAATATATTTCTGTTTCATCTTATTTATAAATAAAAAAATATTAAAAAGTTAATGTATTTGATTTAAATTTTAGAGTTTCTAAATATCAAATTTCTAATAATATGAAGTTGGATCCATGTTCTACAAAGTTCCGATTGTAATTTTTCTATGTACTATGATTTGAAACATATATTGTAGCGTTATTTTGTAATTTTTACTTGTTAAGAAGAAGAAGCATTAGTTCAGCAGGAAAAAGTTGTGTTCAATATGATACTAAGTTACTCTAGGTTTCTTTTTGTTAAGTATACTAACAATTAGTTGCTAGCGAAGTCAATGTATAAATGTATTTTTTTAAGTATGATATTGATAAATAATATGAGGTTTATTTTAATTCTTACAATTTTTTTATATTTTTTGGATAAACATAATGTACACTGATTTTTAATAATTTGACCGAATCGGTCACTAAAGCAATAATTGAAATCAGCTATTAAAAAGGTATTAAAAATAGATCAATAATTAGTCTTTAAAATCAATCACTAAGACAGTTTCAAAATAGCTCGTTAAAATTTATGTTGCTGACTCGGATATTTAACATTAATTATTGGTATTTGGTTTTTAATTTAAATTGGTCTCTGAAAATATGGATATTAAACATTAATTACTGCTATTTAATTAATGAACAGATTCATTAAATAAGGCTTACTGTATCACAACATTTAAAAATAACTCATTTGGTCATAAGTTTATTATTATTAATAAATTAATAAAAAATTATAATTTTTTGATTATTATTAAATTATAAAAATATCATTCTTTCTTAATAGAATTGAGTACGACACAACTCCAACAATCATTTGTCAAAAACTGAATTTTATTTAACTACAGCTCGACGAACTTACTTAGCTGACGTTAAAGATGCTCTAAATTACATTGATTTATAGGCCGATTTTTATTATTGAGTGATTGAATTTTGATCTCTAAAATCAATTTTTGTAATGAAAATTTGCCAACAAACAATTACTTCCAAATCAAGTAAAACAACAAATACAATACAAAGCACCACACAAATCATCCTCCACATAATCAATGCAAGTTGCACTATATTTTGCATGTGACAGACACATTTGCCCCTTCGTTCATGTGTTTGTGTTGGAATAACAATTAGCATCAATGTGAATCCAAATCACACTTTAATGCAAATGAAAGATCAAACTATGTGGGTTGGCTACTTGGATAATATTATTAATATGGAAAACTATATGAATGTAAATATGAAATTTCTTTTTCTATATAAATGAATGTAAAGTAATTGTTGGTGCGATAAATGTCGTGTTTTTAACAATGAATTCGTCACAATTGAAGTAGACTACGAACTTAATTATTGTCAAAAATTCAAATCATATAGGTCACACTATATCTCCCCTAATTAATTAACCAATTGTTGTTAGTTATATGACGTAAACAAAATAGAAATATATGAACCATGCAAAAAATATGCTGGAATTGCATCCAAATATATTTGTCTTTTTATAGAATTATAGCAATAATTTAGGAGATGCATACAAATAGTTATATTGTTTTATAAACACAATATATATATAATTATATTGTGAATGTCTTTGAACTTTGTTGACGTGGAAGTAACTAATGAATGACATATCTTACCTAATTGAATACATATAAATAATAGATGTTCAAGAGTTGTTAACTCGTCATGAGTAAAAAAAAAAAAAAACAGGAGATGACTAATTGACAAATTCAAAATCATAGTTTGAATATAGTGCAATGCAATTGATAAACGTGTTAAATGGTCGAATATTCAGCATTCATCTCCTCAATACCAATATAGTTACGGCAGCCCTACTTATATTTTACAACTGTCAATTCAACTTTCACGGCAATAAAAAAGATTAGGTTGATGAATAATTTATAAAGTATCTTTGTTAGTAATTTTTTTTAATCTTAAAGTATGTGTAGACTATAATAAATTTATAAAAAATAAATAAGAACAGTTTTTAGAAATGAATAAAATTTAATATGTGTAATAATTTTTCTTTTACGTTTCGTTACTATTTTAAAAAAAAAAAAATCAAAATTTGAAGGATTATATATTCAAATTTAAAAATTGAAAAATTCAATTGTGGATGAACAAAAACAAAGTTATTTATCAATTAAAAGGTAAATATGTGACACTAATTTTGCAATTGAATTAAAAAAAATTATAGTGGAGCACTTGTAGCAAAGCGAGAGATTCTTGCATGTAGAGTGCAAATAGCCGGTGAGCGAATGTTTTAAGCAAAAGAATGTCAAAATATAAAAGCAAAACAATTGTGGAGACTCGTGCAGAGAATTCCACAACTCATAGAGTAGGATTGTAAAATTAAGATTAGCCATACTTATCACTTAGGTTTTGATAACATGGAGTTAACTGTTTATGATAATTGTCCCATGCAAATTAGGCAAACTTATTTTGACGATGTAACGAGAGTCTTGACTCCTCGTCTAGTTCATTTGTTGTTTTTTCTTTTATGGGCTTAGATTAGACCCTGCTCTGAAAAACATAAAGTAAGGTTTTGCCGAATATCTCAATTTAAATGTTCAATTGAGAGTCACACCAGAGATGTTGGTGTTTCTCAATCTAATTGCTTATAATCAATTGATTAGACGACGAATCAAACAAACAATTATTAATCAACTGATCTAATCGGCTAAGCACCAAATATAGCCGATCAACAATAAATTTTTTTTTCTTAAAATCAAGATCCAACATAATAAAAATTAATTTTATATTTAAATTTATGTATTGTGTATACCGTCTCAATGTGCTCATATATTTTTAGTTAAGGCGTAGTTGTCATTTTGTCATGTGTGATAAGTGTAGGTTTATCACACATGCAGACTCTTGATCTGAAAATAAGTAATAAATCATTTTTGTTAAATCTTAGCAGAAGAAACTCATGGAGTCATTGTTTTTTTTATTATTATCTCGGAAGACAATCAGAGTTGTCACTATAATTTTTCGTAAAATAATATTCATATATAATCTAAAAAACCAAATTCCCGGCACCTAATAATTTGAAGAATATATGTCTCTTTGAGGAATCTCTTTAACTTATTTATAATTTATAAATTGTACTACTACAAATTTGTGATTTATAGTATTTTTTTAATACATTATATTTTTAATAACTTTTTAACTTATAACTATAGTTTATCATTTTATGTCAATATTACTTTTATTATCGTAACTAAAATTATTTTTTATAATTTATTTATTACCATTTAAAATTAATAAACTAGTTATATTAGTTAATAAATTAATTAAATAAT
>JBBPBR010000004.1:73664210-73677724 GCA_037974775.1 Cicer pinnatifidum
TAACGTAAAAAAAAGTATCAATGTTTATCTATTTTAAATTATCAAATTAATAGTTTTGATAAAAGTCATAGGGTTTGTTAATCATCTCTTGTGAATGAGACTTTCAAAGTTCATTTTTACATGTAACATCAATAATCTAGTAAAAATATCACATTGTTTAATAATCAAAACTAATAATAGTTTATAAACAATTTACAATTCTCAAACCACTGAGACACATTTTTTTCAAACAACAAAGCAATATAAAGATAGTGTTCTAGATTTAAGTGTGGAACAATCCGAAAAATTAAAAATAGATAAAAGATATACATAAGAGATATATATCGTGCTTATGATTTAATTTATATAGTCATAAATAATCTGTATATTATCAATCATTTAATCAGTATATTAGTGTTGATTTTTTATATAACTACTTATAAATTGATTTACATAATTAATGGTGATTTATTATAAAAAAAATTAATTATCCATGCATGTAAATGAAATGCACATAATTTACATGTGTTTTCCGCGAAAAGTATGGCATGGAGGAGTACACTTTTGTCTTGGTTGAAGCGCTGAACGAACCAATACTATACTAGTGCCCGAATCATTCGTCCTTTTGTATTTTTTAAGAGTATTTTACTTTCACGGGACCATTTTTTTATTACAATTTGCTTCTGCCAGATAAGTCAGAAAGGCTAAGCTGTTCATTTCATGCCTCCCTTTCCTAATCGCGGGGCTTCGTATCATATCATCCAAGCTTATCAGCTCCATCACTTTGATTTTACAAAATAAAATCATTTAATTATATTATTTTTATTTTAACATTTGAATTAAGTTTATTTCAAAAATAAAAAAACCAAGTTGTACAATCTATTATTGGGATTCATACGAATATAGTTGATAACTAAAATTTAAATCTTTTAATTAGTTTCTCAAAAAATAAAGAAATAAACTAATAGCCTTAACATATTAATCCCAAATCTTATAGGAAATATAAAATCAAATTAAGTAGTTTTTCATTAGTTTGATTTCATTTAAATTTTATAATCTTATTAAATAAAGTAAAATAAAATCAATCTATTTTTAATACTTGAATTTTTTCTCTTAAAAAATTAATTAATTACATTTGTCAAGAATAATGAACAAATTAATTAAAAATATATTTTCAATATTAAATATTTTATATTATCATTAGATCACAATGATTTATATGTATCTCTCTTAAAAAAAGTTATAATTAAATTCAAATGTTTGCAATGATGCTATGGTTAGAATGATTGACCGAAACTTTTTTTTACAAAACTGTATGTTTTAATTAATAAAAAATAAAATAATAATTAAGCCCTCCTTAAAATGAAAGAGGGTGGGTAAAAGACTGTACCTTAACGATAAGAAGGAAAGCGTTTCAATTATTTCCACGTCAGCGACATCATTATCATTAAAAAAAAAAGAAAGAACAGACCAAAAATGCTGTAAACAAGAAAAATAATAATCATTTTTAATAAAAAATAAGAATCATCTGCGCCAGACAAAAAACCTTAATAAGAATCTCAATTATGTTGGTTTTATTTATTTATTTATAAATAAAAAAATATATGTGTAACTAGCCGAGTAAACGGAACTCTAAATAATTTCATCAATAAAATCACACGCTAAGACCGAGAAGGAGAACGAGAACGAGAACGAGAGCGAGATCCATCTCTTCCATTCCAATCCAATCTCTTCTCCCACCCATCAATTCATTCTTCCCTTTCAATCCCTGTTTATAATTTTCATTTTTATTTTTCTTCTTTTGAATTTTGATCTTTGTTACATCTATCTCATCTCACTCCAAATTGTTGTGTTCAGTATCTATCATCCTTCATTTCCATCTCATTTTTCTCTTTCCAAACCACTCATTTATTTTATTTTTTGTTATTATCTATCCCTTCACGCTAAAGTGACCAAGTTATTTAGAGTTTGCTCATTCATTTTCTGTGAAAATTTTCAATTGTTTTTGTAAAAAAAAATTCTAAGTTTTCTTCCTCGTGAAACCGAACACACCTTGGTTCTGTTTATTGGACAAGAGATTTGATCTTTGAAACGTGTGAAAAGATTTTAATTCTATTCAAACGTATATAAAAAAGGAGGGGGTGTTGAAAGTAAAAAAAAAAGATGGCTGAGTTTGGAGTAAGATTGTGGAGGTGTGTAAAAATGGGATCTATATTATGGATGTTATTATTGCTGTTTTGTTTTGTATCTTCTTTTGGGATTGTCTCTGGTGAAAGAAGGCTTATGAAAATTGAAGTTTCAAGTTTTAATGTTACTACTCAAAATCCCGAACAAGACAATTTGCTCACAAAAACTGTGAATTTCTTATGGCAATCAGATGGATCCGGGTATCAACACGTGTGGCCGGTAAGCTTTTCACTTTAGCCTTAGATTTTGTGTTTATGTTAATTAAAGTTAAAGACAGAGAAAAAAAAATTGGGTAGTCTTTTTTTTTTTTCTAACAAGATTTTGGATTTGGTGTTGAAGGGATGAGATATAATAGTTTCGTTGACTTTTTGTTTATTCTGAGTTTTATAGATACGTTTTCATTTAATCTTTTAATAATTAGTAATTAACTAAAATATTTTTCGGAAATAATGGAAGAATATTCCAGACACGTTTGGAATAATGTTGAATTTGACAAAATTAGGATGACTCTTGAAATTTTAACATAATTTCAAAGTGTAATTTTTATTTGACTTTATTTATAGGTATAAAATGTAAAATTGTTTTAAACTGAATCTAACTATAACTATTGTTTGAACCATTATTTTCTCATACAATTATAAAAATACAACGACATATTAAAATTAATAACTTTTCTTGACTGTTAATAAAATTATTTTACATGAACAGTAAATATTTTTTTTTTCTCTTTTTATTTTATTAAAATTACAATGATGTAATATGATTATGGTAAATTTATGGTGAGTTAAAACATACACTCAATTGGCGTAGCTTTGGTTAAATAGTGATTTTTTTTGTATTGATGTAATATGTTGCTTATTTACGCAGGATATGAAATTTGGTTGGCAACTTGTGTTGGGTAGTTTTATTGGATTTTGTGGAGCTGCGTTTGGAAGTGTTGGTGGTGTTGGTGGTGGTGGCATATTCGTTCCTATGCTTAGTCTTGTTATTGGGTTTGATCCAAAATCATCGACGGCTATCTCCAAATGTAAGACACGTGTGAAACGTGATTCCCAAATTTATTAGCTTTCTTTCTCTAGTCAATTTTGAATATGGGAGGCATATTATTCTTCCAATGCTGCCGTTACTTTCAACTATTTATTTCAATCTCCTAAGTATCAATAGAAAACAAGTGTTTATCCACTTGCTAATTATAAGTGCTTATCAGATATTTTATAGAAATTATATTTATAAACAAATAAAATACTTAATTAAATTGTTTACTTAAGCTATTTTAGTGTGTTTGTTGAAGTTAGTTATAAACAATACTTCCTAAAACAAATTATAGATTAGCTCCAAACACACCTTAAAAACTAAATTACCCCTAGACATTAAAGAGAAAACATTTGCAGCTTTTTGAATTACCACTATATTTATTTATGGGATGTTCTGTGTTTCAGGTATGATTTTTGGTGCAGCTCTGTCAACAGTTTACTACAACCTTAGATTGAGACATCCAACCTTGAATATGCCAATCATTGATTATGATTTGGCACTTCTCATTCAACCTATGCTCATGCTTGGCATCAGCATTGGAGTGGTCTTCAATGTTGTATTTCCTGATTGGCTTGTCACTATATTGCTTATTGTTCTTTTCTTAGGTAACCATTTTAATTCAACTCTGTGTTTTTATGTATAGTACCAATTGAAAGCGTGACTAGTGTCTGATATGTATTAGTGTCCAACACACATACATTAGTGTTTAATGTCTAATACAGACACATATAATTACATTCAATTTTTTCATTATTATATTGGTTTCCGATTTTATGATAGTGATTCAGACGTCTTTTTCAATAATTAGGCATTGTTTTTTTGTTTTTTTTTTTATCATCTGACTTTATTTTACTCTTCTACAGGCACATCAACAAAAGCGTTTTTAAAAGGGGTTGAGACATGGAACAAGGAAACTATAATGAAAAAGGTCTCATTTAATTTATCATGTAGTATAATCATGTTTTCACTACATATTAAAAACTAAATGTTTTACCATAGTAAACAAAGAAATGTAAGGAGAAAATGTTTTTTTTTTTTGTTAGTAACTGTCTGAACCTGTTTTGATTTATTGTAGGAGGCTGCAAGGAGAAATGAATCAATTGGTGAGTTCATAATCTGGTCATTAACATTTACCATAACCAAATAAAGTTTTGTCCCGATTTATTTTTTTCTTAAGTTAGAATGTATGCAATTTCCTTTCGGTTAGGTTCTGGCGCTGATGCAGAGTATAAAGCTCTTCCAACTGGACCAAACGGTGCTACCGAAAAGGAGGACATCGAGGTAACTATCATTAATTAAAACGACACGAATGATCATTTTACATCTGCCTCTTAGAGTATATGTAAACTCCGGCTTTAAGGTTATAATAATATGGTAATTAATTTGCAGGTGACTATTTTGGAAAATGTGTACTGGAAGGAATTTGGGCTTCTAGTATTTGTTTGGGTTTCATTTCTTGCACTACAGATTACTAAGGTTTGATCTTTCATCACATTTAATATAATATACATCACATTTAATATAATATAAACAGAATAAAAGTTTATAACATGCAATTCTTCTAACTTGTGTCCAATTTTCTCTTATTGACAGCAAAACTACACAACTACATGTTCAACAGCATATTGGGTACTCAACCTGTTGCAGGTAATTTACCTCTAGTGATTTTGCTTTTATTAATTATGACTCAAATTTTGTGAATTTGTAATTGAATGAACCGTGTTATATGTATGCAGATTCCAATCTCAGTTGGGGTAACAGGATATGAGGCAACTGCATTGTTCACAGGGAAAAGAGTAATAGCTTCAACTGGTGATCAAGGGAAAGAATTTACTGTTTTCCAATTAGTCATCTATTGTGTCTTTGGCGTGCTGGCCGGTATAGTCGGTGGATTGCTCGGACTAGGAGGAGGTTTCGTTATGGGTCCACTTTTTCTGGAGCTTGGAGTCCCTCCTCAAGTGAGTTTCAAATAACAGTATAATTAGAAATTTTATTATGCAATGTTGAATGGCAAAATATTATGCAACCCTTTAGAAAACAACTTATTAAGGTTCATATAGTTTAACAAGATATGTGTGTCAATGGTAAAGTTTTGCCTCTCTTATCTTGATGTTGAATGGTCTCTTAGCTAGTGTGATTCCTAATTGGATTCAATGTTTTGTTTGAAGGTGTCAAGCGCCACAGCCACCTTTGCCATGACATTCTCCTCGTCTATGTCTGTTGTGGAATACTACTTGTTGAAACGATTTCCAATTCCTTATGGTTTGTGCCCGCAGAACTTGTACCTTCTACTCGATAATATTTGGTTTTGTGCGAGTGTGATGAATTACTTCTGACCAATGTGTTTTTCTAAATGTCACACACAGCTCTTTACCTCGGCCTTGTAGCTACTATTGCAGCTGTTGTTGGACAGCATATTGTGAGAAAATTGATCATTCTATTTGGAAGAGCATCACTCATCATCTTTATTCTAGCCGGCACCATATTTATCAGTGCAATCTCACTAGGTAAGCATATATACCAATTTTCTTATTTGGCTTGGTTATTTATATATAAGTATAAAACTAACATATGACACATATATAAATTGTCAAAATGGTAGCTAATGAAAATAAGTTATATAAAAATAGTTTAATATACAATGTTATCGATGGGGATTGTGGCATATAGCCAGAAATCCACCGTATGGCACTAACATAAAATGTCATGCCAGCGTTAAAAACTCTGCCATCACAAGTATATACGATAAATAGTTATGCTATAGTTACATTTGTGTCACATGTTTAATTAACTTATTTTATTTTGTTAGGTGGAGTTGGCATTTCAAATATGGTGCACAAGATTGCCAGTCATGAATATATGGGATTTGAGAATATTTGCAAATATGGGTCATAGCACATTTGTGAAAATTATTTTCTTAGTGTTTACATTATTCAAGTTCAGTTCCAAGGCCAAGAGCTATGGGTTGGCCAAAGATAGATTATTTCTTATCCTGTTCGATGTCAATTTTTATTATTGCCGGGTCATGGAGTGATTTTGTAGAAACTTATATTTATTCACATGTAATTTGAATCTGTGTTATTATTCAATGAAAAGTTGACAACAATCCAATTCGGGTCATGTCACACTATTTATTATTATTATTATTGTTATTATTATTATTATTATTATTATTATTATTATTATTATTATTATTTAAAGTGGGTCTTATGAGTCTATATATTAAATGGGTCCTTTATGTCATGATAAAAGGGGAGTTTTGAAAAGAAGGCTTTTGACAATACGTAGCTTGTATAAGTAAAGATGGTGGGGATCATCATCCAGTGTACCACAAATGTTGTGGCAAGCAATTATTCAAATGTAATGGTATTTATAAAACAACCAGTCAGCAAAGCAAAGTATGACATGACATAAAATCAAAAGGAAAAAGGATGATAATTGGTGCCGCAAGAAATCAGAACAAGTTCTTCATTGGGGTTTGGAGAGAAAAAGAAATCCAAGTGTAGAAAGTGTATCATAAGACTTTGCGTCTGATTGCATTTTCTATTCATTGAACTCACAAAAAATATCATCCCATAAAAGCTCAGTTGATTTCATGCCACCGCACTGAAAAATATCTCCAGCTACTACAAAATTTAATCACACAGCCATCTTTTTCTTAATTTTGTTGTTAAACTTTACCGAATGGAGGAATTTCAATTTACAAAACCTAATTCTCTTCTCTCTGTAAAAGACTACTCAAGAATTCTCTCTAGGGGGTTTATTAATTTGCAACAAGAATTGGCCCTTAAAAAGGAAAAATCTGGAACAAATGTGTGATTATTCGCTTTTTTTTGCTTAATATTGTTTGAATTTATTTAATTATTTGTTTTTTCTTGAAATTGTTGTTTACGATATTTGTTTTCAAAGATAATCATTTTCAAATGTGTGTATCAAAGAAACTGTTCCAATAAAATATGTCACAAATAAATAACTAAAACATAGGTTTAAAAATCTTATTAAATTTAATAACTAATAGAGTTATTAAAAAAGTTTCCGTCACAATAGGGATTTTAACTTAATTTTTTAATAATCTATAAACAATAAAATTTAATAATCAAACATAAACTTCTTTTTGAGTTCTTTAATCCAACATAAACTATCATAATAATATAAAGAATTTAATTTATATATATTATACAAGTAGAGAGTTTTTAGGGATTAAACTCTTAATTTATATACATCAACGATATAATAAAAAAAAAATGACACCATCAATCAATCACAACTATTATATTATTAGAGATGTTTGATTTATTAAAATTAACTTAAAATCATCCTTATGAATTATTGTAATGTATTATATATTTGACTTTTAATAAAATCACTTTTAAACTCTAAAGTTATCATTAATAATTATGATGTGCCGACATTTTAAAAAATTTAAATTAATAATACATAATAATTAAACAATTGTATAAAATAAAAAGTAATTTAATTTTAAATTCATATGTTTAAATCTATTTTGGTAATTATAATCTAAAATTAATTCTAATCTAAATTATTCAAACATCGTGATTAGTCAAAAAAAAAAAAAAATCACTTTTGCATTAGTATATTTAAATATAAATTAATTTATGATCAATTCACTTTTAAATAAATTTATTATACTAATACTACCCTAATCAATTCTTGTTGCCTAGAATCAAACACACTTGTGTAACGGTGCATTATTAGATTCGGTGAACTTTAATTGTCCAATGGCAATCAAACATTGTTAGTCATGGAAGCATTTGCCTTTTAGATATATATAGTTAGAATGCCTTTTCACTCAACTTGTAGTTTATAGTATCTTTTTTTTTTCCACATTCATTGCTTCACAGTAGAAGGTGAGTGTGGGTGAATATTAAATTTTAAAAACGTTTTTTTTAGCATTCAAAAAAGTACGTGTACCACAAAAAAGCTTAAAAGTGACTTTTATAAAATAATAATACCATAAATGTCATTTCGATGTTAAAGTTCTTTGAGTATTCTAAAAATAAACATTTACTTTTATATATTTACATACAATTTTAAAGATTCAGATTTACATTTAAGATAAATTATTTAATTTAATAATATTAATATTTATTAATTAAATTAATATTTAAATATAAATGTCACCTTTTACACTAAGTACAAAATTATAGGAAGGGTCCAAACTTTTCTTTTCAAACTTATTTATATAGATACACTTAACCACATGGGTCCAAATTTGGGCAACAATGCAACATGGATGACGTTGTTTTTTTTTTTTTTTTTTCATAATATCGAAGTATGCAATTTTTTTTTATCCTAATAATTTTTGAATCTATTTAAAAATGTATTGTAGATACTTTTAAGAATATAGGTGAGAAAAGAAATTATCGTGTAGGTAAAGGTGAAAATAATAATGAATTGAATAATTTGGTTTTTATGTCTGTGAATTTAATAAATTTAACTTAGATTATAAAGGATGAATTAAATCAATCTAATCTATCCATTAACATTTTTAAATAAACGAATATCAAATTCATCCATAAAACTGATTTAAAAAAAATTAAACTAAATTATTTTAAAATTGTAAAACAAAAATATGTTAGTTAAAAAATAGCATTGTTAGGCGCCAGCTATCGCCATAGCTTGGTTAGTAACTATTAAGGCTTAACCGTAGTCGTTATTATCGATGTTAGAGATCTGCTCCAAAAATCAAACATCTATCTTGGCCGCTAGAGCTCCTAACGCTGGTGGTAAGAGCTCCACCACTAGCAACCGCAAATCTTCGTTGTTTTAATATTTTTTCAAAATATATTATTTTTCATTTGTTATTTGATATTTATCCAGTGGATTTTATGAAGTCAAAAATCAATATTTTATTTTCGTTCATATTTTGTTGTGGGTTTCTATCAAACCCAAAGTCAAAAATAACCGGGCCAAATGGAGTTGGGCTCTCACACTCGTGGGCCTCGCTGAAATTTGTTAACAAACATAAAATGTTCCCAACAAAATATATTATTTACAAACTAACCCCAATGCGTGTTTGCCATTTGAAAAAGACGAAACGGAGACTTGCGTGATTTTATGCAGCGATTTGGATACATATTTGCCCAAATTGGAATTTTGAGTCCCAAACTCAGAACCCTAACGCACTCTCTTTCTTCTCTATCGTCTCGCGTGCGTGCGTGAAAGCTAAGCAACTCAATGGTGTTCTACTTCAAAGCACGCCCTGAAGCCGGCGATTACACCATCTTCATGGGACTTGACAAGTTCGAAAATGAGGAGCTCATCAAATACGGTTTTATCGAAGATATCTGGTAACCCTAATTTATTAATAACTCTTTGTTTTTCATCTCTTATTCGCCGATTTTGTAAATTTATTTCTCGTTTTCAGAAATTATATCTGTATCGTGATGAAATACACGTATGACTTTTGTTTGGTTATTTTGTGTTTGGTTTCACTTTTGGTTGATTCCAGAGTTGCTGAATTGATTTTGGCATGGTTTAGTAGAATTGATTTTTATCTTCGGAATTGATTTGATTCTAACTTGAAGCTATAATTTGGATTTTTTTTGGCTATACGATTGATTTTTACTCTCAAATTCACTTTTATATGAATCTATTCGAACATAGATTACTTTACATTCAATTCACTTTTGGTTGGAATCAATTTTACAAAATCTATTCATGCAAAATCATTTTTTATTTATTACCATGCTTGGCTAGTATAAGACTGAACATTATTAATTTGGTGGCAAATTGTTTCGTTTCACATTGCCTTTAGATGTAAAGATATTGGGATTGCGCTTATCACCCCAGTGCCATTTTTGTTTAGCAATACTATGTTTATGTGCGTCATAAAGAATGAGTTGTTTTCAATTTAAAATAAGTCATTAATTATTATTAAGTCCTGCTATATAAATTTTTTGGTCGAGTATTATATTCCCTGTCTTCCAGTATAGAGTGGGTTTGCTCTCTCTGGATGATAGAAGCCTCCTATGGAAAATTTCTAAATCTCAATGTTTAAAATTGTGTTTGAATTATATTCTGATTTCGTTCTATGCTTGCTTATATTAACTGATTATCATCATTACTATTATTATTATTATTACGGTTGTTATTGTTTTTTTGGGAGTTTCTTTAATTAATGATTAAATCTGTCTTTTGTAGGTTCCATGTCGATAAAATGTCTTCAGCCCATGTTTATGTCAGACTGCACAAAGGACAGACTATTGATGACATGAGTGAAGGTTTACTGGAAGACTGTGCTCAACTTGTCAAAGCAAATTCCATTCAAGGTAAAGAATCCTGACTGATTATCTATGTGTTTTATCAGTTTAATTTATTTAAGAGCCAAATTTATGTATCCTTTCATGAGTAAATGTAGTGCTTCACTAGTACGAGCAATTCCTAATTCTGTGCTGTTAGTGATTACCTTTTTTACTTTATTCATGACAGGAAACAAAGTAAACAATGTTGATGTTGTTTACACTCCCTGGTCTAATTTAAAGAAAACTGCTTCAATGGACGTTGGTCAAGTTGGTTTTCACAACTCTAAAATGGTTAGTGTTTTTACACTCGGATCTTTTTCAGCTTCTTTCTCAGTTCAGTTATTTGTGTCATGCTGTTTTCTCGCTGTGGATGGGTGTAGAACAATGCTTGGGGTTCCATTTTTTTACTATCATTTTCTGGTTTTCGTGCATTTCAGGTGCGAACTGTGAGAGTGGAGAAGAAGATAAATGAGATTGTTAACAGGCTGAACAAGACAAAGGTGGAAAGAAAACCTGATTTGAAAGGTGACTAATAAGTTTGCTCTGCTTTCCTTTTAACATTTATGATTAAAATTTGTTGGATGAGAAGTTAACTGTGCACTATTTTTTTGTGTTATCATATCTAGCCATTTAGTCCTTATGTTTAATGTAATATATGCTTGCTAATTTTATTTGACTCATCTGATTTTGATGTGTGTGGATATGTATGCTGCAGCTGAGCGAGAAGCAGTTAATGCAGCTGAAAGAGCCGAGAGAAAACATCAACTGAGAGAAAAGGTGAGCGCTGCTTCTTTCTTTTTACCACATTCATGCATTGCCAAATTTTTGCTGTTAATGTTGGCAGTATCTTTTTTTTTACTTACGTCGGAAGTATCTAAGCATATTATATTATACAGAATGCAGAGCAAATCAGATTCTACTAGTATAATTTAGTTGTGACGCATTGTCAGTCTAACTTGCATCCAACTATCCAACAATGTATTATCATGGACATCATATCATGGAATAAGTTTAGCACCTCATACTATTATTGTGAACATATTTAAACATGTAAGATGATTTGTTATCTTACAAGATTAAAAACGTGGTTTTGACATAAGATAATCTAGTGATCATTTAAGAGATTCAATAGAAAGCATAAAATAATGTATTTATTTATAATCATAAATACAGTTTTTTATTGTTCTCTCTATCATATATCACATATTAAAATCAGATTATTTCTTCATTATAATTATATTTTAGATTTGTTTAGATTCTGATTAATTTCGAGCGCTGTAACAAACGGATAGAAAATCCTAGAAAGTGACTAATTTGAACAAACATGTTCCATATTAGAGGATGCACGTTTAGAACTTTTTTATACTACCAACATCGTAGTTGAAATCTTAACATAATGTACAAACTCTGTTACTAGAGCTTGACCAATGGTTGCACTCTTACGCGAATTGGTGACTTGTTTGTATGCTCACTAATGTCGTTTTAACTGCCATGTTGCATACTCTTCAGTGGCATAATTGTTTAAAATCAATTATTTTTTCATCTGGCTTGATGCACTGCTTGAATTATATGAGTCGCTTTGCATCTTGTTGTCCTTTAGAATGTTATTTTTGTGAACTTTGGTAAGAATTTTAGGATCCAGCCTAAGGTTCATAGTGTCTTTGCCCGCTAAAAATGAAAATGTCTTCTTTGAGGTGTAACATCTTAGTGGCTTCTTGATCTAGTTCAATTGTTGTTTTTGAACAATTGCTAGAATCAAATCACATGTTTCTCTGTGCAGAAACGCCGCGAGGAATTGGAAAGACTCGAAAAGGAGAAACAATCAGAGCTTAGGAGCTACAAGGGTTTGATGGTTGCCGAAAATATGACATCAAACAAAGATATTGCATCAGGAAGCAAATCATTCCAGGAAGTGGAGGAGGATTTCATGTAAGCATTGATTATTGGATTATAGACAGATGACTGATGTTCAACTTGCTGCCATTGATTCAATAGCCCAACCGTAATCTGAAACTGCATCACTGTTTTGGTTAAGGAAACCAAGTGGTGTGTAGCCAACTGTGATTTAGGGATAAAGGGGAATAGAGAAAAAAATAGGGACGGGATAATTCATTGTGTTAGTCTGTTCGACACAATGATTGGTTTTTGTACCTTGTGATGGTAATATACCTGATTTATAACTTTGCTTGAGACAATGGTTTTTACATTAATGTTCTCACAGTCGAGTAAAAAATTGAAGTCTCTTGCTCTATTTATAACAAAAGTCTTGCTAGGATTGTCCGGTTATAATTTCGTTTCCCTCTTTGAAATTGTTGTTAACTGCCTGAGAAATTATTGGGGATTTTTGTAGCATTCATGCATGGTAATGGCATAAATGCTTTTTTTATTGTTGATTTCAAGATTAATGGGGGATTATTACAACACTTGGCCTTACTAATAGAGATCACGGGGAAATTGTGTTTTCAATTTTTTGTAAGTTCAAATATTATTTTGAACTTCTACTTTTAATATCTTTAACTTGTGTTCTTAGAGATCTAATAATATTTTTTTTTTTGTTATGTCTTCTAATAATGATAATTTTTTTTGAACAAATCTAGTAATAAAATTATGTTAAAAGTACATTGTTTTTTTTTAGGATACAAGTTAAAAGTAAATTGATGTTGGTTTCTATGTTGAATTTGGGGTTAATTTATAACAAAGGATCTAATGACAAATTTTTATTTTTTTATTTTATTTTTATCATTCACATACATAATCTAAATGCAATATATTTTTTTACAAACTCTGTCTGTAATCTAGCTATTATTTGCATTAAAGACATTAAATAAAATTTAAATGAATTGAGTTTCGAAGCTTCGTCATAGTCAAATTTCAAGGTTCAAAAAGTCTTTATATAGGTGGAGAAAAAATCTTCATTGGTAAAGACATTAAATCTTAGTCTTATAACTAATTATTATTTGCATTAAAATCCTTCAAAGTGGTTCACTTGACCGATTGAAATCTTTTATAATTTTATTTTTTTTGTGCTATTTATTATGGAGATTTTCT
>JBBPBR010000004.1:73678852-73699608 GCA_037974775.1 Cicer pinnatifidum
TTTTCACATATGGACTCTGAAGTATTTGAACAGATCCAAACAACTAGACATGTGAACCTTAATTCGTAGGTTTCTCATCTTGACCGTCCATATTGAAATATTTGTCTAAAAAAAAGAAAAAGAAAATATTTGTCTAAAAAAAGAAAAAGAAAAAGAAAAAGAAAAAATAGTTTGTAACTGATGAGTCCGCCCCTTTATTTTTGAATATAGAGTGCCTTTCGTTCTCCAATGTAACAAACACTCTCTCTCTCTCTCTCTCTCTGCAAACTCTCCCCCTTCGTCCAAACTTGTACTGAGTTCCACTTGCAGATCTTTCTTCAAACTATCTCCGCTTCGATCTCCGATTTCTCACAGCTTCAATTTCCTCATCCGTTATCGAGAATATCGTCATTTGCGGAGTCCACTCTCTCTCGTGTGTTAGTGAACCTTCTCATTTTAATTTCTTCATCATGTTTATGTTTATTGTACTCTCCGATCTCACATTCATTTTTTCTTAATTCCGATCCTGTTTTCTAGAAATTTGATAAATCTTCATTGAATTATGTTTTTTAATTTGAATTTTTCAAATTTTTATTTTACTTTATTTGTGTGAATTTGATAGGATCGATCCTGCATGCTTGATTTATAACATAGATGTTTTTCTTGTGGTGTCATTCGAATCTAAGTAACAATGCTTCATAGACAGTCAAATTTTGCAGTATATTGAAATTTTGAATCAGCTTTCACTTAATTGTTGTTTGGTTGAAGAAAATGTTTTCGTGATTCATTTATATTTAAACTTTGAATATGATTTCTATTGATTCGTGTGTTTGTTTGCAGAAGTTTTATCTTGCAATTTCCTAATCGTGGATTAGGGATTATAATGATTTGGAGGACAAATTGTGGAGATAATTGCAGACAAGTCTTAATTGTATTATACAATGGGAAGTGAGAGGAAAATTACTGCTCCATCAGATACTGCAGAGGATAGTGTACAGAAAATTAGAGCACTACATGGGTATCTCTTAGAATAATTTTTTTACTACATGCTTGATATGCAATTGTTGCTTTCAAATCGAATAGCCCTTTTGATGTAAAATTTAGCCTCACAGGTAAGGTGAATGAATATTGGTACCATAACAATGAGCATGTTTTATATGTGTGATTTGGAACTGTTATTTGCTTTCTTTTGGCAATGAAGTGATTTATTACTAGGGGAAGGACTGGATCCTTATTTGGCAAATTATAGCTTATCTTTCATCACAATTTTCCCAAACTTTTAAACCTTTCACATTTACTTTTAATTTCATCCTAATTATTTCTGAAATTCAAACAATTGCTGTTGTAGATTTTTTTTACTGATTTATTAAGAAAACACATATTACTATTTTTTAAACTTTTAAATTAAAAAACGTCAGAATACAAAGAACCATTCGTTTTCTACCAAGAACAGAAAATCAAGTTTATGAGCACATCCTAATGCTTTTTAAGCTTGTTGAAAAGAAGTCTACTGCAGAGCTGTAAAACTATATCAGATAATTTGGAGAATTTGACACTTTTATATTACATTACTGCTGATTTTATTTGTTCACAAGCTAACTCAAATAGATGCACCCTTCCCCTGTACTCTTGACTTTTATTTCCTTCAACACTTGGTGCCTCTTTGCTGGCCTAACACCTGTGTATGAAGTTGCACATGACAAGCCCAAATGAGGTTGTCTCTCAACTTTCTCAGTTTCAATGGGGGTGTACCCCCTCTAACCTTCAACCGTTACACGGTCAAACAATGGTATTGGTGGTAGCTTATCTACTACAATGAGATTTAGCAGCCATTGAACAATACTAAAGTTTATGAAAATGAAAATTTCAATTGCAAAAAGGCAAAATGTTATGATGATTTTGTTAATGTATTTCTTTTTGAGAAAGAATTTTATGTGCAATCAGTAATAAGTCATCATTTATAACAAGCTGTGAAATGAGTTTTCTCTTACAATGAAGTATGTATTTTCAGGAGGACTACTGGCCCTACAAGGCGTTCGACCAAAGGACAATGGACCGCTGAGGAGGTGAATTTTTTAATAGTTGTGCATGTTTCATCTTTCTAGAGTTTGCTAATGTTGCTTTGCTCTGTTACAAGACTTCTTCTGATGAAATTCTGCTACTATGTTTCTTTTTATAGATGCACAATAAAATTTTGAACCTTGTGAAACTAAGCATATTTATGACATATTGTATTCACTTTTAATCATTGTAGTTATTGTCTAGACTTTTTGAAGACCATAAATGGCTAAATAATGCAGTGGCATATTTCGTCTTTTTGATGTATATGTGTATTTGGAAATTAGAAATTTAGGTCTTAGTTTTTCTTTGAATTTTTTCAGATATAAAAAAGTATTATATGATCAAGTTACATACCTGAATTCTGCTTTTGCAGGATGATATTTTAAGGAAAGCTGTTGAGCAATTTAACGGAAAGAACTGGAAAAAAATAGGTAACTTTTTGGTAGCATGGAGTTACATGTGTTGCTCATTATAATTTAATTTCACAACTTCTTATAGTTTATAGCCGTGAGAGGTCTTGAATGAGTTTTTTCAGTTAGACTTTTACAAGCTTAACTGAACATATTTTAAAATGGGAAAAAGAACCAGTGTTTCGTGGGGAATCTATCTATATCTTTGTAGTTACACTCGATTTATCCCTTTTTTATATAGTTTTCACATCACACCTAATCTGTTTTGCATGTTATTCAATATTTTGTTTGATGACTTGTTTTGATTATCCAATGTGTGCAGCGGAGTGTTTCAAGGATAGAACTGATGTACAGTGCCTGCATAGGTGGCAAAAAGTCTTAAATCCAGAACTTATCAAAGGTCCTTGGTCTAAAGAGGTCAGATCTACTTCTCATTTCTTGCCTGTGTTGATAATATACTGAATAATATTGTGTTGGTTCTGATGTGATATTCTATTCTGTCCATTTTCTGATTTGATTTATGTTATTAACTTACCTACCCATCTGAGTGCAAACAGGAAGATGAAACAATTATTGATTTGGTAAACAAACATGGGCCTAAAAAGTGGTCTACTATCGCACAGCATTTACCAGGACGTATTGGTAAGCAATGTCGAGAAAGGTATGGTTATTGTATTTCTACAAATTAATGTATGCATTATTAACATATTTTCTGGAGTTGTAGTAGTCAATTCTCATTCTCATTTAATATTTTTTGAAAAATTATTAGGTGGCATAATCATCTTAATCCTTCTATAAACAAGGAAGCATGGACGCAGGAAGAAGAGTTGGCTCTAATACATGCTCATCAAATTTATGGGAACAGATGGGCAGAATTAACGAAGTTTTTGCCTGGAAGGTAAATACACATTAAATTCCTTTTATTAAATGATGGTGAAGGTTAAAAAGTGGCTTGCAACTGTGCTTTGACTTTGGAATCATGGTTTCTTATTTATGTTCCGGGGCTGATTTCATTAGATACATGGATACCCTATAGTACTGGGTAGGCAGAAAAAAAAAACATAAAAGGATATATTAAAACTTATCAATATAAATACCATGCCATCAGAATGTGCCTGTTGGGGTGAAGTTTAAACTCAATTTTCACTTCTGTTTATCTGTAAGCATTTACAGTTTTGATTTTTCTTGTGCTGCTTTGGAAACAGGACAGACAATGCTATAAAGAACCACTGGAATAGTTCTGTCAAAAAAAAATTGGATTCTTACTTGGCATCAGGCTTGCTTACTCAGTTACAAAATGTGCCACTTGTTGGAAATCCAAATCAACCAATTGCTTCATCCTCTGCAAGGTTGCAGTGTAGTGATGATAATGGTCCTAGGGAGACTGAAGGTGAGGAAATTTCACCGTGTAGCCAAGAATCAGCTAATGCCGGTTACTTTTCTTCTGGAAGAGAGTTGAACATTGTTGCTATACAAAATGGGGAGGAATACAGGCCAAATGAAGAATCTAATCAACCATCCTGCTCTGAGCCATATTACATGTCTCTAGACGACGTTACTCGCCAAGAGGTTTACTCTTCTCAATTTATTGAACAGAAATATTCAAATGAACCCGGAAGTTCCTCTACAAACGCAGATTGCGAATTTAATTTACATGAGTTGCCCAACATATCCTCGCTGGACTTTGGGCAGGAATCATCGCAGTTGCATAATGGTTCAATAGCTCATAGTGAAAGTCATGACATGATGATTGTTCCATATGGATATCAGTCTTCATCTTTGGATAATGTTAAAGGAGAGCAAAACGTGTTGATAACTGATGATGAATGTTGTAGATTCCTATTTTCAGAGGCAATGAGTGATGAATGCTTTTCCTGTGGAGGAGTAAATAATGTTGACTTATCTGGATGCACTTCATCTCTTTGTCAGTCATCTTTACCATCTGGTGGTAGGATGATGATGTATACTGCCGAAGCCAATCAGTTGGTAGCCTCTGAGGATCAACAGTTTGTCTCCAGAGAACATGATGGCTTGATTTATGCCAATGATAACGATAGGATAGAAGATGTCGTGGAAGATGATAATTTAAAATTGGTCCCTGTAAATAGTTTTGACTGTGGATCAGATACGAATCAAACTTGCTATCCAGTTGATGAAAAACCAGATGTGCATGCAAAACAGGAGGAAACAGGAGGAACTCTCTGTTATGAACCACCCCGTTTTCCAAGCTTGGATATACCTTTCTTGAGCTGTGATCTTATACAATCTGGGGATATGCAGCAGGAATTTAGTCCTTTAGGTATCCGTCAGTTTCTGATGTCTCCTATGAACTGTCTTACTCCTTTCAGATTGTGGGACTCACCTTCTCGCATTGATAGTCCAAATGCTTTGTTAAAAAGTGCTGCTAAAACATTCATAAATACACCATCCATAATGAAGAAGAAGAAAAGAAACCGAGACCTTTTATCTCCACTATCAGATAGAAGAATGGAGAAGAAACATGAGATTGACGTGACATCAACGTTGATCAGTAACTTTTCCCGTTTGGATGTCATGTTTGATGATATTGAGACTCAAGGTACTGAAAATGATAAAGAAAATTGTGGACAAGCTTGTAAGGTCGACGAGAAAGGTAACTCTCAGGAGAAGATTGACCAGCATCCTCTTGATGCCGATTCTAAGATGAAGGATGATATTGATACTGCTGCTGAAATTGTAAGTATTACTACTATTATTATTCAAGTAGACCACTACGCTCCTTGACTTTGCAGCATGGTGTCAAGTTAGTCTCTAAGGCTATTAATAGTTTTTGACACACTAACTTGTCACTGCCCTCTAAAATGGTATTATTCTCTTGTTGGTTGCAGTCCAGAATTTTTAAATATTTCTTGTTATTTTTATTGGTCAGGTGCAGCAACCTTCTGGAGTTTTGGTTGAACATGATATGAATGACCTGTCGATGTATTCTCCTAATCAAATGGGTTTGAAATCAGACATTTTTCTAACATTAAGTGCTAGAAATCATAAAAAGTCAGTCTCGAGACTTAACTCTCCTTGTGTTCGATTAAAGGAGCACGAAAGGCTCTCAGTTTCTGTTACTTGTGTACAATCCGTTTGTTCATCATCAGGCGCAGGGGAGAATACGGGTGATCAAACGGGAAATGATGGTGGTTTTGAAACATGTAGCATGTAATGTTCCTTAACTTGATTATTAGTATAATGTTATCTATATATTTTTTTCAGAGTTTATGGTTAATGGGTTCCATTGTTTGTGACCAAGTAACTTCTTGTTTGATTTCAGTTTTGGCGGAACACCGTTTAGAAAAAGCTTTGAATCACCTTCAGCATGGAAATCTCCCCTGTTGTTCAGCACTTTTTTGTCTAGCCCCAGGATTGATACTGAAATTACAATCGAGGTACTGTATGTTTTGTTGAATTAACTAATGTTGTTCTGGAATTATTAGTTTCTTTCTCCTCCTCATATAAAAAAATGGAAATGTTTACAGGACTATGGATGTTTCTTTAGCCCGGGTGGTAAAGGCTATGATGCAATCGGATGGATGAAACACATCGGCGAACAAACTGCTGCTCAATATGCCAATGCTCAAGAGATTTTGGAAATTGAAACTCCTAAGGCGTTGCCAAAATACGCCTCTGGAAACGACCAGGAAAACAACGATCCTCACAATCAACATGGGAACCATTCTAAGTCAGCTTCAAATGCTTTGGTAGAGGTGGACTGATCAATGCTTCTTTTCCTTATTTTCTTCAACAAATTTCAATATAGTTCCTAAACTATATTCTCTCATATAATCAATGGTCTTTAAATTGTTATCAATCCATCAAACAAGTCTATGAGCTACTTTCAAAATAAGAGTGTTATAGTTCAACTACTAACTTGACAGATTTAGAATAGTTTATAGACTGTTTATTACATTTTTATAGTTCTCAGATCAAATAAAAAAGAGCGATAGTTTAGAGACTTTGAAATTTTTACTAAAAATAATTTATAGTTTTGTCAATTATATAGCTAATAGCATAAAGAAATATTTTTGTTTCCAGGTTGAACGGCGCATGCTTGACTTCAGTGAATGTGAAACTCCAGGCAAGGGTGATAAGGGAAAATCCTCAGCTATTTGTGTCTCAAGTCCTTCTTCGTATTTGTTGAAGAGCTGTAGATAGATGGCTGCTTGTCTATTGTTATGGCTCATGCCTCCAGCTGTTTTGCCTTTTGAGTATATCAGTATACTTTATATATAAATTTGCCTTAAATTTATTGTTTAGCTTATAGTGACAAGAGTTAAATTTGTAATTGCAACAACAAAAAATTCCCTTAAGTTTTAATGATTCTTTATTCTCTGCGTTTGTTTGGAACTTAGAAAATTGAGGAAAGAATAAAACTAGGGTAGGCGAAGAAAAAAAAGAGGAATTAGACGGCATACGAGGGATACCTTCCCTTGTTTGGTGCTTGATTGATGAAAGGTAGGAAAGAAAGAAATGGTGAGTTCCACTTTATAACTCTTTCTCTCCTTTATGAGTGGAAAAGTGGTTTAAAATGAAATGAAGTTAAAATCCTGTCATATACTTATTATGATATATGTTATGATATATGATGTAATTGAATGCTTATGCTCTTTTTGTAATGATGTGAGTATATTTTGTATTTGAATACAATTTTAATATATAATTTTTATTTATTTGTAATCTTATAATTATGTTGTTTTCTCATTTTATAAACAAGAAAGTAAGAGAAGAGAAGTTATATAATTCCTCACCTCTTTCTGCTCTTGCTTACTTAATCATTCCTTTCTTAAAAACAAAATATTCCTTTTACTTAATTTATTTTCTCTTCTCCTTAGACCAAGTGAAGCATTAAGGTTTTCTACAAGTAGTTAGGAGGTAAGGGTTATAATTCAGTCTAATGAAAATAGCTAACTCCTCATTATTGGGGTTTTGGTTCGTTCAGTGTCCTCCACTATTGGCAGTTCCAATGTAAATGCAAGCGACACCTTGATGCTTTGTAGAAGTGTTAAAAATCCACAATTGACGAGTTTGCAGAAATAAATAATTCCAAAGGTAAAAACTATGTATAGTTTGTTGTCAGGTAGACCACACCCTAGTATTATTCACCTTAAATATTATGTTTATGTCGATTTTTTTTGTTTAGACTCAAGCTTGATGAAAGAATATTCTGTCCATTCTCTATTAACTTTCCAACTGAATCATAGTTACACAACTGTTGTGAGTCCTATATGTCTTTTTTTTTTACAAAATCCTATCTATGTATTTCAGCGCAGTAAATGAATGATTAATCACTAATGGTTGTTAGCACTGTGAATAAGAAACCGGTTACAAGTTATAACTTACTCGGCAACCCTTTGAGCCACCCGAGATCCTCTTCTTTTTCAGATGAAAAATTGAAAAAAAATTTATTAACGTGTGGTCTAGAGTTTAAATTCAAGACCTAATATCTGATCTAACAATTTCAACATTAGACCACTTGTGTTGGACATTACGAATGATTATCTGTTTCTTAAAATAAACATCACCATTATTATAGTTTTAGTGTATAAATATCCGATTAATGTCACGTCTTTTAGAAATGAAGGCGTTTAAATCATCTATATATAAAAAAAACTATAGTAATGAAAGAAATAAGAAATTAAGAGGATAAGAAGTAGAAACATTTATTTAAATTCCTTAATTTATAGATTTTGAAGGTATATTATTGGGTTTCCTCCAATTGTAAGAAACATTGTCCATTCTCTTTAGAAAGAAGAGGAGACTTGCACAGAAACATTTATTCAGAACTTTGTATTACTTTACCACATCATCTTAAAATAATCCGCTCATTTTTTACTAAATTCAACAATTATAATTTTATTGATGATGATAAATTTATTGTTTTTAAATTATAAAAGAAATAACAATTATAATTTTATTATTTTTAAATTACGAAGACAAACTTATTTGACTATAGGTGTAGACGCTCTGAAATAAATATAATAAACATAATTATTTGATATAATCGGACTTTATGTTTCATTTATTGAATTTTTATATTGAGGCCCAAATTTACGTAAAAAATTTCGTTACAGATATGAGTTGTACGTAAAGCAATCGAAACAGACCAATTTCCCTATACTTCTACAAAATAGTTCGGGAATTTGAATTTCGGGCAGATTAATAAAAAGCAGTGATTTTAAAGGATTCATTCACTGGTCAAAATTACATCTTTCTCGTGAAAAATATTCCGTCTCATCCAAAAACCCACCTTCCTTTTTAGTAAGAAGAAGGGACTTAAACCCTCAAAAGGCCAAAACCGAACAAGGAACAACGCTCGTTTTTCTTTTTCAATATTTCTAGCAAGTTATAAGAGAACATAAAAACGGATTTCCTACATACCTGCCACAAATTAACAATGGAAAATCTCTTAAGGAAACCATCAGGAGCCCAGTGGGCAGAAAAGTTTGTAATTCACCCATCAGATCCAAGGCTTCATTGTTTTTTAAAATATAATTTTTATATATAAATAAAATTTTATTGTTGATGAGATTTTAATTATTACACAAAAGTATGAAATCCAGCCATCAAGGACGAGTTGAGTTGAAAACTGCAGTCAGTAAAATTTAGGCAACTTGGGTTACAGCTGCATGTATTGCATCCGCAAGGTGTGAGACTGTTCTGGAACTCAAGCCAGCCATGCTAATCCTCCTGCACAATAAACAGTGCATGTAGAGTCATATGAAATTCCGGCATAAATGAACAATTACACTTTAGGGATATCCAAAATATTAATCTGTGTTGTATGAAGCAGAAGCAAATAGTCATTAGATAGCATCATCACACAGTCTTTAAAAACATGTACACAATTCATTGTTGTCAATTGCAGATCATAAAAAACAACGGTTTGTTTTAATTCCTTTAGCTATTTGACAACACTAACACAACCACAAGTCAAAAACAAGTTACTCACAATCGTAAGGTAACTAATCCTATACAAGCAAACAGTACATAGTTTCAAAATTATCTGGTTTGAGTTTGTTTACATGAATTTATCTTTGGTCTTTAAAAACCAGCCTCGGTAAGAAAAAATAAATTATTGATGACTTGTTTCATGAAATATATAACAAGTATGCAACCTTCACTAAATATTTAACAATGAGCATGATGCAGAAAACACAAACATATATGTATGATGACTTGTTTCAGAGAAAAATGGATTCTAAAATTTAACCACCAAAGTGTTGCATTTTGCATCTTCATATTTATTTTACAGCAAAAGAAATTGGACAACAGCATAGTAAACAAGTGTCTTGTTCACTCTCATTTGGAACATAATGAGAATATGCATCATATTCATATTAACTCATTGAATAAGTCAGAAATAAAATAGTCATACCCATCAGATGTCATGTATATATGGTACTCTTTAGTCATGAAGGAAACTTGCTCAGGATTCAATCCTGTGAAAGTAAACATTCCAATCTGCTTGATAATGTGACTCCAATCACCTGGTGTGCCTGTTCAATTAAAGAAGAAATAAGCACATCTGCAATAAATGTTGTGGACACAAAATCCTAGCAAGACCCTCGCAGGAGAAGATAAGTAAGAATGAGCAAACAAACAAGAACTTCTCGCATATCGGTGCAACAATCATAATGAACCATCCAGAAAGGATAAGCCAAAGGAATTGAAAAAACAATTTAAAGAGGCCAACCTCTAGCCCTTAAAGCATCAAAAAGTTGTTGGCGCATATTGATGATGCGATCAGCCATTGCCTTCAACTCAATAGTCCATTCATTGTACAAATCCCTGAAAGATGAGCAAAACAGGTAAGAATCAAGCAGTGAGGAAACAACAAAATCATAGTCAAGAACAAATTCATATTTTCTAGTCCTACAAAGGAATGCAGAAGAGTCTTGGCTCATTACCGGTCCTTGAGAATGGCAGCCACAATGGATGCACCATGAATGGGAGGACTTGAGTACATGGGCCTAATCACAAGTTTCAGCTGGCTCTCAACCCTGCTTGCAACATCGGCTGACTTGCATACCTGGGGAGTATTTATTGTAGAAAAGGATAATCAGGGAAACTAAAAAAGAATGTAACTCTTGGGCAACCTCTTTTATATAAAAATGAAAATTTATAAATCACATTATCTATGCTTAAAAGATAGCAAGATTCAAATCAGGGAAAAAATCAGATTGAATAGGATGGTAACGCTTTGAAATTCTTACAACGCTCAAGGCACCGACACGTTCACCATAAAGACCCATGTTCTTTGCATAACTCTGGGCTGCCAGCAACTCACCACCATCAGCAACAAACAAACGAATAGGCTGTGCATCTGCATCTAGACTTCCACTGGCAAAACCCTGTCGAACAAAAATAGATATAAATTAGAAAGAGTTTTCAATAAAAAACGGGCATTTCAGATATGGAAAAAACATTTTCATGTGTGGACATTATCCACCATGGAATATGCAAAGAAATGGGAAGCTTCGGAATTCAACAGATTCCAGGTGGTTGAATTTGTGATGTTGAAGTTAAAATCAGTAGCTTATGTCCACACACAAAATTCTCAATGGGAGAAAGCAAAAAGAACGATGTTGGTTGAATGCAAAAAATGCTTGCCTGATAAGCACTGTCAAAGAAAGGTAACAGAGATTTTGATCTAATCAGCTGCCTAATCTGCTCCCATTGTTCAAGTGTTGGATCAACACCAGTAGGGTTGTGTGCACATGCATGTAGCAAAACAACAGATCCTGATGGAGCAGCACCAAGATCCTCTAGAAGTCCTATAAGGAACAAAGAGGGGAGAAATAAAATCTAATTATGTTATTCAATGTTGATCATGATGCATATTGTGTCGCATAAGACCATTGATAAAAATTGAAAATATCAAATAGACATTTCACAGCTTGATAAAATGATTTCTAACCTTGAAAATCAAGCCCTCGTGTTGCTGGAGCATAGTAGCGATATGTTTTGACAGTTAAACCAGCCAAGGTGAAAACCTTTGTGTGATTGCCCCAAGTAGGCTGTGGCAAATATATAATCCGCTGAAAAGATCGAGACAATCAAACAAGGTAAGCCAAACTATATACAAAAGTATCAGTTAAAAAAGAAAGACGGGAGAGAAAAATTAAGGACAGAACACTCTACTTGGTGATAGTGTTTAGCCAAAAATTCACCACCAACTCTTAATGAACCAGTACCAGATAAGCCTTGAACAGTGGTAACCCTGTTCTCTTGTATAGCAGGGCTATATTCAAAAAAGTAAGCAAAAAGAAAAACAGTTAACTAAATGGGAAGAATATTTACAAAAAACTGAAACAACAAATTACTGATTGAACAAGAAAAGTTAATATAATAGCATACCTGTCAGCACCAAAAATAAGCCTAGCACTCAATTTGTTAAAATCAGCTAGCCCAACAATTGGAATATATTCCTTGTTGCGTGACCTGGAAACAATGTCGAACAAAACTTTATATAAAAATTGAACATTACAATATATAGTTTGATCCTTGCAAATATACCTCCTTTTGCTTTTAGTCCTCGTAAAAAACAAAAGTTTTTTGAGCTTGCAAATAGAATTCATTTTGCTTTTGGTTTATCTGTTTTGTTTGTCTTTGAAAAAAAAATCATGTTGGAATTGTCCCTATAATATGTAAAATATTTTATTTTAATCCCTCCAATATGAGTTACATAAAAAACTAAAATAAATATTACACATATTACTAAGACCAATTTCAATATAAACACATTTTTTAGGGACTAAAACAAAACAACAAGGATCAAAAGCAAAAATATTTTGAAGGGGACTATAAGCAAAGAAGGTTATATTTGTAGAGACAAAATGCATATGTAAATCAAAATTTCTGGTTAGAAATGAGCAAAAAGAAAGTATAGGTACGAACCCGTCGTTCAATAGTTGGTGTTCAACTCGCCTCACTACATCCAACACAAGGGGTTTACCTTCCTGGTAAGTAGCACAGGCTATATAGTATTAGAAAAAGTGTAAAACTCAGAAGTCATAAAGAGTTTCAAAGCTTGTCTTTCCACTTCAATTGATGTTTTCATTGTTTATCAATTCATCATTACTTAACATGCATTTTCAGTGACCAAAAATATGCAAGAATGATTATGTGTATTTGGTTTGGCGGTGAACGTTGATTTTGTAAAACTGGTTTTGATAAAAGCAAGTTGAATGCAAAGTTATTTATGTTTGTATACATTTAAAAAAAGTAGGTTGAACAATCAATTCTAGGCAAAGAATCAATTCTAGAGGCAAAGACTCCAAATCCTAGCTTCAAGTTAGAATCAGCTCCGGATGCAAAATCAATTCTATTCAAATAGATCCAAACATGTTAACTTGAAGCCAGTATTTGTAGATTTTGAGAGTAGAAATTTTTACACTAAAATTTATTTTTCAACTCACTATTACCTAAATATATTCAAACATAAATGACTTTTCATTCAACTCGTTTTTAACTAAAAATCAATTTTACAAAATAAATTCATTGAAAATCAATTTAGTCACATTCTAGCAAATAATTAAGAACTACAGAAATGCAAACAAATAAGTGTCTAACCTCAGTTCGGTATGCCCCAACACCCAAATTGAGCTTATTTGGACTAGTGTCTTTGTTGTAAGCGACAGTTACCTATTTTTCACACATGAGAGAGAGGGGAAAAAACAAAGCAATCAGTAACAAAGTTTTCGTATATGAAACAAAATTAAAAGAAGGTCACTATCAAATTGGCGTATTCTTCACAACACAACAAAACAATTCTAATACGTAACATAGCAAACCATCAGCATCGGTAATCATGCCGTTTCTGAATTCGTGCGTAAATAAATGAAATCAAAATTCAGGGAATTAAGCAACAAATTTACATAATCTAAAAAAAAAAAAAAAAACTCTAGAATCAGTTAAATTGAAGCTGGTCGGTTATGATCACGATGTTAACGAGATCGGAGGACAAAAAATAAAGCGCATAAATAAAAATAGAAGAAAAAATGGTTGAATGAAAAAAATAAAGTATGATAAATAAATAGCGATCTGATATAATAGAGTGAGAATAGTTAGTGATGTTGGGAGAGAAAGAGAATAGTATATACCCCGAGGATAGCATCTTCGGGAGCACGAGCGATTTGAGCGAAGACGGAATCGGAAGAAGCGGTTGGAGAAGGAGAAATGTTGTGAGAATCCATTTGAACGTGATTAACAAAGTGTTTTGCAATAGTGTTTAGCCTGCGATCGCTGCTTGAGGAGTTAGAAGAATAGGTGGTGGAAGATTCGAGAATAATCGGTGGGCGCATGTTGTATACTTTGTATATGTATTACTGCCGTGGTTTGCTTTTGGGTAGGTTGGGTCCCCTATGAAGTATTAGTAATTAAATTTGTAAACTACAAGCACTAGTAGTAATAATATGTAGAAAAATATACTCCGTGATTTTGTCGAATTGAAAACTCTCCTATATATATATATATATATATTGAGCAGTGCAGGCTGATTGATGGAAGCCCATTACTCATTGTCATGTGTCATGAACCATGTAGTTGCTGAGTCGGCGGATTATCATAAGTCTTATCGCATTTTTCCCTTGGTACCCGTATTTCGCTTTAACTTTGTTTACCTTACTAATTATGCAACAAGCTAACTTTTAAAAATTAGGTGAACTTTAAACTCACAGTTAACATTTTCTTAGACAAGCAGCGGACTAAAACATTGTTACTCGTCTTAACGTGACTAAAATCTAAAAATTTAAAATACAGTCTATAAGTCCTAACAGTCTTACAAACAATGTATAACACATATCCACGATAGGGTTTCATTTTCTTCAACCCTTGAGAGACAAGTTTGTTATCCACTTCAAGAATTACTTGTTGGCAACAGATGTCTTGAGCAAATTGAAGACCATGCCTCACTTCCACGATGAAGCAGTGATGATGAAGTCTAAAGAGTCTCGAACAACACATTTGAAGCCTCACGTTCAGTAATTTGTGGTCGCGCCTACATTCACTTTGAACCGATCATGGTGAAGGGGTATTCAACAAACAACATGAGGATGATTTGGCATAAATGGCACTAGCGGAGCATTTAATCTCAGTTTGATAGCAATCCAAGCAACACGTCCTTTCGTTGATAGAAACCATCACATGTACTTGTTTATCGTGAAAGCACTTAACCTTCACTTCCATCCAAATGTTTAAATCACACTATCACAGTACGAATAACATTTCTTTTTTTATTAGTTGAAATTTACGTAGGATTCACATTATCTAATAAAATTCGTAAATTTTAATTGATAAAAAAATATATGTAAAAATGTGTATTACAACTTACAAGCACCGCTCTAATAACAATAACTCATGAGGCTGAGATAGTATTTTAACAAAATATCTAAATTAAATTTGACCAACTTACAAACGGTCTTCTAAAATATGTCAATATTAATAGTGATAAATATTATGATTAATTGTGATTCTGCTGGTTAGACAGTCCTATATTTTTATTATGTTATTCTTTATATTTTTTAGGCAGGGGTGTTTTTTTTATATTTAAATTTGACATGAATATTACTAAATTAATTTTAGGTAAGACTAAGTATATCACATTCTCTTTAAAAAAAAGAAGAGAAAACTTTATTACATTCAAATAAATTATATCTTTCATAAAAAAATTGTCAAAATTGGAAATTTTGGAGACAGTTATATCATATAGTATTTTTATTTTAATCACTATAATTTTATTCAAATTTGAGTTAGAATTTAGATTAATTTTGATTTGTTGAGATTGATTTAAGTATTAGATTTGTTTTTAAATTTAAATTAGGATTATAACAAATTTTATGTAATTGGGGATGTTGTCGATAGACTAAAAATGACAAAATCCAAGTCAATCACTACCTTAGACTAAGATATTATCTCTTTATTCTAAATACTTTTAATAAAAAATAAAATCTAATACATTATATTTTTTGTCGATTTTTTTTCTTTTTCTTCACTCTAAATATTTTTAACAAAAAATAAAATCTAAGATAAGTTTTTTATGTCAATGTTTTCTACTAAAACATTTTTATGTTGATGAAAAAGCAAAAAAATTCATTGATATTTCTTCATCTCATTTTAAATATTTAATTTGTTATTAAAACCAACACAATAAAACAAATATTTTTTTATGAATTATGCACAATTCAAATGACATGTTTAAAATAAGACATTGATCAATCGAATCAATTCCCAATTGTCAAAATTGTTGGTGTCTCGGTTGAGATCAAACTTGGAATAATTATAGGCATCTTTGATGGAATCGGATTGAGCAAGCCTATTGTTATTGGAACTTGAAAAATTGTAATTTTTGATGACATGACCGAGGTTAATGATCAATCGCCAATCTCTGTTTCCTTGTTACCATATTTTTTACCTCTCTTTTTTGGTGCATTGAAATGTTTGAGAATCAAGCACATTATCAATAAGACACAGCCGAATCTAAGCCTTGTCGTAAAGAGGAGCCCAACTTCCTCTCTGCAATCAGCTGCCTCTTGAAATTGGACACACACCCACAATATATCTGAAGTACACACAATTTCTATCATACAACTAAAACCCCTCTATCTGGAGAATTCAAAAAATGAGCAAGATGACTATGAAAAACTCCAAACCCTCCTTACCCTTTAAGTTCTGCCTTTCCTCACACTTAAATGTAGCAGCAAAAATGAGATTATCATTGCGTTCTGAAATGGGATTTTTCAATTGAATTGAAATGTAGAAATCGAGAGTTTTTCAAATTATAAGAGGCTGCTTATCTTGCTCACTGGTCAAATAAATTTTGTTCAGCAATAAATCTGGAACAGGAAAGATCCACGCACAAAAAGAAACATGGAATTGTCAACAAACAAAAGCATTATGCTCTCATTTGAAACCATCAATGGGTAGGTTATTTCTTTAAATAAAATAGTTAAGAAAAATTAGTATTACATGTAGGAATCTAACTACATCCTTCCACCTCAAAACAAAAACAAAATGAACAAAATTCTGCCTGCAAAACAAATTAGAAAAGAAAATCGACAATGGCACAAAGTGCATCCAACTCACTCCAGCTTTATACTGTCCATCTCGTTGATCACCCCTTCAAGCTGTAAACAATACAGAAGAAAATGGTTATATGAGAAATAATGATTATTCTAGATAAGCCCAAAAAGTATGAACCACATTGGAGACGCAAACATACCTTAACAATCTGACGCAAAAAGTAGTCCCCATACCGTTTGGCAGGTTTAGACTCCACAACATGAATTGTGTCCTGCAAGAAATGAAAACATCAACAAAAGCTGCAGCATCATTCGACATAAAAATTGTCATACAGTCCAATTCCTAATTTTCAAAGTTTGGACTTCACTCGGTACCAACATTCTTAATCATTAATATCATTATTCTGTGGCATACAGTTGAAGTAATACATGAGTCATTTTAAACCCAAAAGATAAGACAACTAACAGACAGACATACTATCAAATCCACTGTGGTCTCAGTCTTTGGTGGTCTGAGCTCAGAGATGCTTAATCAGCTATTTAACAAAGATATTGCGAGCAAGGAACTGCTAATAATAACAAGATACAAGTTCAACTTAAAAGAATAATTGTCATAATATGACTCCTGTTAACATTTCCGAGATGCATTTGAAATAAGAATCCCTTCAAATAGAAAATGTTTCGGCAAGAAGAAAAAGAAAGAAAGTTTACATCATCGATATAGAAATCCACATCGGCATTGGATATAACTTTTCCAACACTATCAACAGCGTGAGTCTTGTGCTTGTATGTCATCAAGATAGTTCTGCCAAGCATCAAAATGGAAATGAATAAATAAACTAATGCCAAATATAAAGTTTAGAAACAAAAAAAATTATCCAAGCATATGCAAAATTAAGTGAAAGTTTTGCAACCTTAAGGTGGGTTCATCTACTTCCATGTAACTTGCAAGTTTTGCAAGGGAGATTGTTGAATATACTTTCAAGAAGGTGCGGAGACCAGATAACAACTGTTGTTGCTTTGCTTCATAAAGGAACAGTTTCAATTGAAGTCTGTAGGCATCCTGGGTACAAAAATAGCTTTAAGTAATAGATATAGTGAAAATGGGGAATGGAAATGAGCGAAAAGAACATCTAAACAACTCTTGCTAATGGGTTGAGTGACTCTCTCAGATCATTTGTGAGCCTCAAAGCAGATCATCAACATAGAAGGCTCACGGAGTAAATAGAGGTCTAAGAACAGATATGTGAACATGAATATCAATAAATGTTTCAACAAATACATTGGCATTAAACTGTAGAAAATATGTAACCGTGAAGATTCAGGCAGCAACACGTGAGTAATTAATTAAATTCATAATAACTTGAACTTTGGAATTCAAATTTGAAGCTCGTTGGAGCTAAAAACTAATTTGAAGTATTTTGGGGTGCTATGCACTCCCTCAAAATGCTATTGGGTCCAGAATTTGGATGGAGTTTAAGGTATACCTGGTTGTAATTTACTAGAGGTTCTTCAAAACTGGGTGCTGAAGGGGTGATAAACTTGGGGCATGCATATGAGAAGAGCTCATCATAAATAGCAAAAGCCTCATCATCATATCGTTGCATTCTATTCATCTTTTCACCATACTTCTCTCGCAACTGAGAGTTCACAGTTTCATCAATAAGCCTGCTTTGGGGGCAGAGTGAGAGGCTAATTGCCAGCAACGCATACATTTGTTCATTCTTTTTCAATATCTGTTCATATTGTGGAGATTTCTGATGATACACTTTTGTCTTAAAGATGTATAAGAGAATTTTGTTGAATTCACGAATTGCTTCCACATATCTGTAAAAAATGCTACATTTCAGGCCATATAATAATAATATAAACCATGAAGAAAACGCACCCATAGAAAAACACCATCTGGTGAAATATATTTCTACAATAGCGACGCTGCAGCTTCAAATGGTTGAGTCACTTTGAGTATTTTCCAATTTCTAATGAATCTCAAACCCTCAACCGTAATCTATAACCTAAAAACCACAAAAAGAACTAAGACAGAAATCTCATTCGATGCTTGCATATTGCAAGATGAAAAGTTATAAATTAGACAATCCACACTGAACACTATCAATATCTTTTAGTGCGTCTACATAAACACTACCAGAAGAGAATGTCATTTGAGTAATGCATACAGGGCAAAGCTGCCTCGGATAAATAAGGGGTTTAGTTGGTAAATTTGTTTTATTACTAAAAACTAAAAAAAAACATGAATCACTAACATTATGAAGATATTAATATTAATTTAAGAGCTCCATGTCAAAATAATATCATATACACACAAACCAAGCAAACAATCAAGCAGAAGTGAAAGTCATGACCTGCGGAGCATAAGATTGGCAAATCCATAGTGATAAATGGTGGTAATGTGGCTTCCAATAACACTGGTGTAAACCCCTGGTAGGCTAATATCAATAGGTTGCAAACACTTAAGACCAGTATGATAATCACCCAAAAGACAATGAACCCTCAACAAGCCAACCATACTGAAATACCCCAAAACCTTCAACACATTGCTTCCTCCATTGTAATCATAACCATCAGTAGCAGTGAACTGCTCACCCCCTTCCTTCTCTTGCTCTAGTATCTGAATAATCGCTGACTTCTCAACAAGTGCTTGCAAGAAGTTCAGAACACCAAAGACATTCCAAGCCTAAGATATCAAAAGACATAAAAAAAAAACACAAATTTCAATTAAAATCATCATTACACAACGAAGTTCAATAAAATATGAGAAATGATATTTTTAACACACATATCTGACAACAAAGTCGACAACAACTTAAATGGTTACCACAGTTCAAATATATAGTTAATTACACTTAGCTGACGGTTAATGAATATAACAAAGTGCCACAGTTCACTAACCAGCTGCTTAACAAAGTGTCACAATTAAGCACGATTGTGAATGTTGTTAAATGTGATTATCGAGTGCTCAAATATACATGACATACATAATAATCATCCAAATTATATTCAAATATACGGCAGAAAACCATGGTTAATGTCATTCCAAATCCTTATGTATGTAATTTATGAGTTTTGACAACTTGCTATGTTCATTAAACAGCTGATATACAAAACTAATAGTGTATTACAACCTAAATTGTTGCCAATTGGCGCATTTTTAATCAAAATAACACAACTTAGGAAATATATACACAACCAAGCGCAACAGACCTGATCGAACTGTCTCAAGAGAGCGATTTCTTGTTCAGTTTTGTTCTTCATTTTGGCACGATACTGACAGAAGCTTTGAAACTGGTAAACAAATTCATCAACCATATCCCAAAGCCACTGGTTAGGAAGTTGCATATTGACAACACCGTGAAGAACAACTTGGAAGAGACTACAGTAATTATCCCAAGAATCGATTCTCTGACGGAGAGTTGGAGTGAGGCGAGCATAAAGGTGGCGAAACCACATCTCACGGTAGAGAAGACAGAACACATGGTCATTATCGACGTAGTGAGCGACGGCGTCAACGGAAGGCCAAGGAGTGTCTTTGAAAAGACGCTCCGATAGGGTTTGGAAAGAGGTTTCGTACATCTGGTGGATCTCGTATACATTTTTCTCTCTGATGTGACGGTAAAGGTGAACGACGAAGGATTTCACAGAATCGGGAACGAAGTTAGGGTCGTAACCTAAGTCTTGAGGTTGAAGACGTTGTTCTTCGTGATCATTCGCCATTGCTGATTGAAGATTCGAGCAGAATGTGGTTTTTGCGCCGTCCCCAGATGACAGCTAGGGTTAGGGCTTTTGGTGCTTCGGACTAATTTGTTTTCGACTGCTTACAAAGGATATTACTTTTTACTTTTTATTTTTTATTTTTATTTTAAAAATTTAAATTCCATTTCAATTTAGTCAAAAAATATTAATTAAAAGTCATTATGCTTTTTTTCAAATAAAAAAACTTAATCCAATGGAAGAAGGCGGTGAGACAGATTTGGGCAATTTGTTACTTATTATAAAAAACAATAAAAAATTGATTTTCACGTTCATTAATTTATATATATTATATGTTAAAGATTTAAAAATATTAAATAAAACATAAATTGTTTTGTGTTTATCTAATTTTATAAAAGAAATTACTCAAAACAACTTTTTATATTAAGTAATTTTTGAATTAAGAATTTTTTTAAAAAGGTTATATAACAAATGATGAAATCTATTTTTTTTAAACGATTGTTTTAAAAAAAATCATTATATAAATTTCAAT
>JBBPBR010000004.1:73713924-73732882 GCA_037974775.1 Cicer pinnatifidum
ATTCTTATTTATATTGAGATATTCCTATTATCATAAATGGAGATTTTAAGAATAAAAGTTTAAGATACAATTAGAAGAAAAAGTAATTAAAACTACAATTTTTTATTGTACATTTGATAGTTCTTGTGGGACAACAGACTATATCACAAGAACTATCAAGTTTCAGTTTAAATACTCATCACTTAATTTATACATGATAGTGTTTGATAAATACATGATCTCTCAAATTCAACATTTAAACAATTTTTTAAATGAGTTGTATTAATAACTTTATATATATTATTACATTTTAATGACATTAATTTTGTTTTATACAATTTATTGAATGAAATCGGTAAAAAGATAAAGAAAGACTATCGTTAGCACCTATTTCACTCCAAGTTGGAGCTAATTATTTGGTATGGTGTTTATTAAGGCATAGTCTATTGTGAGCGATTGTCTCCATACTCTACCTTAACAAAAATGTTATAAAAATAGTATAGATAAATTAAATAGGTTATGCTTTTTTCATTTAATGATACTTTTATCTTGAGAGAAATAAACTCAAGAAATATGATAATATTATTAAATAAATTTAATTTATACGCATTTTTCACGATATAAAATTAAATAAATAAAAAACTAAAAAATATCAAACTAAAAACACTTTATCAGAAAAAAGGAAGAAAAGGAACAGGAAAAAAAAAAAAAAAAGCAAATCGGGGTGCCAGCTGTGAGATGATCGCCATCGTCTTGTATATGGGTCCACAGTTTTAGGGTTTGCAGAGTTCCAATTACTACATTTTTATTTTTTCATTTTCGATCCATAATTGATCTCCAACACGATTTTCCATTTCATTGTTCTTTCCTTTCTGCAAATTCCGAAATCTGAAGTTCGAGTCACCTGGTTCAATCTTTTGTCCTTCATACTATTTGCTTACATTTTCTCAAATTTGACCATAAACACGCATGACCAAATATTTTTCTGAATTCTGCAGTTAAATTCATTTCAGAGGATTACTTTCCATCTTGCGCATATCAAGTATGCAGGTTCGTTACTACTCACAATTGTTCTTTTGTATTTGTTTATTTACCGGTTGGAGTAGATGTAATCGATGCAATTGTTGCGAGTAACCTATGTGCGTTTTGAATTGACCAGTAGGTATTGTCTGTGGGTGGTTAGGGTTTTGATAAGGAAAAGGTAGTTTGAGAATAAACCCTCAATTTCCCCTATTTTACTCTTAAAGTGTATAAAAATAATGAATAATCTCTGAAGTATATGAATTCGCCTATGTTTGGTTCCACTTTTGAAGCATGCAAAATTGATTATAGAATTGTTTTTGCATCTAGAATTGATTACGAAGTCGGTAATCGTTTGGTTAGACGGTGTAGCACATTTTCTTCTTGTGTTCCAAGACGGTTCCACCTTGAAAAATACAAAGCTGAAATTGGAGAGTTTGGAAAATGCAGACAACGTGGATAGCTTGACTTGTTTAGCGTGTGCTTGATTCTGCGGTGATTAAATATGATTTTGAATGAATTGATTTTATAAAATTGATTTTAGTTAAAAGTGAGTTGAATGTAAACTGATTTATGTTTAGATATCTTTAGACAAAAGTGAGTTGAACAATAAATTGTAGCGTAAAAGTTACATTTAGACTCAGATGCTACAAATCATAACTTCAAGCTAGAATCTATTCTGGAGGTAGAATCAATTCTGCTTAGTAGTACCCAAACAAGTCAGAATCAATTCTACACCTCCAAAATCGATTTTGCCTCTTCCAAAAGTGCAACCGAACATGCACTGCTCATTTGGATAGGCGTTCAAATGCCTTTGACATGCGTTTACATTGTTAAATGTGGTTTTACTCTTTTTTGAAGTTGTTTGGATTGCAAAAGGTAAAGCATTTCTAGTTGTCAAAATTGATTCTATGTGAAGCTTAAAATTGGAGCTTCTACGGATCGATTCTAAAATTTGTTGGTTGTGGTATACACATATTTCCTTCATTCCTTTTGTATCTTTAATGTCCTTGTCAATTAGTTAGTTCTGCACAAGTAGTCACTGACTCTTTAGATATTATACAATTTCTGCAATGATTATTTTTGTTTCAAATTTGTACGAGTTAATATGAGTGCTGCAGAATTTATACCATTTGTATTTTATTTGGTTATGCTGTGCAACAATTATACCTACAAAAGCAACTTTGATTTAAATTATTCAAACAACCTGATCAATAAGAATCACTTATACGTTATTATATCCAAACATAAATCAATTTATGTTCAAATTTTAACCAAAATCATTTCAATCAAAATCAATTCTAGTCACTGCAGAACCAACCATACGTGTAGCTTTTGCCTTTAGAATTGATTTTTAACCTTGGATATATCACTTAACTCACTTTCACATGAATGCATCCAAACATAAATGACTTTACCTCCAATTTCCTTTCAGTCAAAATTAATTTTACACAATCAATTCATTCAAGACAAGTTTTTGCCACCACATAACCAACCACATGTGAAATCGGTCAATTTAGTCTTTGAAGTATATAGAAATTTGTTTTGCTAGTCACTAACATCTTAACAACAAAGATTAAAATGACTAATTCCGTGTACTTTAGAGACTACATATTATGTTTATACGATTTAGGGATTAAGTTGCAGAGAGAATGATACATTGCAGACTAAATTGAGGATTTATTTTATTTTTGAATTAACTTGCAAGATGATGGTGTGTTTCAATTAAAAAAAAATAACAAATTGCATTTGTGTGGTTCTATAACTACTTTTGCAGCCATCTCTTTCTATTGTAGCAAGCTTAACCTTTGACTTTGGATTTGGTTGTGTTTTTTCTCTCAGGCATCGCGGGCAAGGCTATTCAAGGAGTACAAAGAGGTGCAACGAGAGAAGACAGCTGATCCTGATATTCAACTGGTCTGTGATGATTCTAACATTTTTAAATGGACAGCTCTTATCAAGGTATCCTAGCTAATGCTCTATCTCGAAGAAGATTTTGATTGGTTAAATAACTTAATTAAGCGCTTAAGGCATAAACACTTGTCATATAAAGGGTTATATATAAACTGTTTCTATAACAAAAGATACGATGAAGTCAAATTGTTTTCATATAAGCTATAAGTTGTTTTTAAAGCTAAAGAACTTATGGGAATAAACTGAAAATAGTTTATGGACATGTCATAAGCTGTTTCCACAAGCTCTTTCAAACAAAATCACAAGTGCTTATACTAGTAGATAAACTCAAATAAGTGAATTCAAAGAAGCCCCATATAAGATATTCAACTTGTTTTTGATGATTTGACATTTGCTTTGGTTTATTTTTGTACAATTAGGGACCTTCAGAGACTCCTTACGAAGGGGGTGTCTTCCAACTTGCATTTTCTGTTCCAGAGCAGTATCCTCTGCAACCACCTCAAGTCCGTTTTTTGACTAAAATATTTCACCCGAATGTTCATTTTAAGGTAGTACGATTCCCTCTGTAAGTGACTGTCAGTTTGTTGTTTGCCGTTGCTTTTCACTTATGATTTCTGAAGAGAATTTTATTATCTTAATTTGTTTCAATGATGAATGATTTCTCTAACTTTTCATCTAAGTGATGCATTGTAGTTTGACAAATATCTAGTAGTCATTCGCATGGGGATTGAATGAGATGTGATACCCTAGTATTCTCTACTATAGTGCTATGAACCATCTGTGTGAAATTAAGGGTATTCACAAGTTGGCCCTTTTCGAGTTTGTTCCATAGGAAAGTCCAAACATGTTGCATGTGATTGAATTAGTTTTTAATTTTTTTTTCAGCCAATCTGAATCAAATAATCAATTTAAGATTGGGTTGATTTGTTTCAGGTCATCTTTTTAACATTTAAAATTTTTGTTACTCCCTCCACCTTAATCTTTGGTCCTTTAAGGTTTGGATAAACATATTAAGAAATAATAAAGTTAGATTAGTTTAGAGTCTTTTACCCTTAATTAAATTAGCAAAAGTAAAATTCATTTAATGCATGCTTGTGGTTTTGGAGGGGTACAAAGAGAAAAACATCATTAATTGTATCTTGATTTTCTACAAGAATCAAAGTTTTGGGACAAAATTAAAAATCTTAAAGGACCATTGATTAGGGATGGAGTCTTGGAAGGAGTATAATTTATATTTTATTACATCTTAAGAAGATTCGTTAAAATTTCTATTTTTCAATGATTTAAGATTATAATTATATTAATTTCAAATGTTGGTTTAATATTTAATTCATATTTATTTTTTTCTGTATACTTTTTATTTAATATCTTTATCTGTATCATGATAACAAAGTCGGATAGTAAAACATTAGATGGGGAGGTCAATTAATAAAAAAATACAAAGATGGATCAAGACCAATGGTTTTAACAGTTTATGAGAGGCTAATAAAGTAAGAGACTAATTTCTGCTATTCCGCCTCCTCCCATTTGAGTTTCATAAGAACTCATTGGATACTAAAAGCAATTTTGATTTGTATTCGAATGCCTTGTTAATTTTTTTTCCTTTCCTTCTGTTCTTTTTAAGTTTGACAGATAACTTCATTCTACTGGATTTTTTTTTCTTGACATCTTTTTCATGAATACTTTTTAAAGCTGTAACAATTTTCTAGACAGGAGAGATTTGCCTAGATATCTTGAAAAATGCTTGGAGCCCTGCTTGGACTCTGCAGTCTGTCTGTAGGGCTATAATTGCTTTGATGGCTCATCCAGAACCTGACAGCCCACTGAATTGTGATTCAGGTTGTCAAACTTTCTCTATTTCATATCATTTTCATATTTGTCTCTAGTGTTGTGGAAAAAAAGAAGTTATATTCTCCCTCCTCATCCAAATGAAAAATAGAACTGCCAATACGTGTTATTCATATATGGATCCATTGTCGTATGGCTTTGCATTGATTATAGATGATCAGATTGAAGTTGGACTTGGGGATTAAGAAAATGCAAAAGATTTGCCATTTTTAAACATAATCATGCTGACCTATTGTGTTTTTGAGAGAATAGGTGTGGTGGTCCACTAGGATCTAACGGTTCACTTAATGAGGTCCCTTTTGTTGTATTCGACTGTGCGCTATTGAATTTACATGCATGCTTTCTGGATGTGTTGTTTGTTATAGAATTGTCTAGTAGCATATCTGAATTATTTGGAAGATAAAGAACTTCAAATCCTCAAGCTCCCAATTCATTCCAAACAAAATATATATACACCTTAATTTCTTTGTACTGAAACATCAAAAAGGAATGGAAAAACTTGTAATCTAGTAGGAAGTAAGACATTTCTCACTTGTTTTCTTGTGGCGGTGCAGGTAATCTTCTGCGTTCAGGTGATGTTAGAGGTTACCAATCCATGGCAAGAATGTACACTAGGCTGGCAGCAATGCCAAAGAAAGGGTGATTAGTTTCTGATAACTTCTGTCCTATGTTTATCTAGGTAACAAGTTAGCAATTGATATAGCAGTTCTTGGTTCTAATCTTAATTTGTTTAAAATGTATACATTTTATTTAAGACATGAATTTCATTGTTTTATGATATGTATTAAAGTGGTGACTTGTACAGAGTGTCGATGTGATTTCATGTATCTGGGCTTAGGCCAGAATTGAGCTCAACAAACAACATGTTTGAATAATCCTTGATTGCTTCCAGTTTTATGAAAACCATATTTCAAGGTGGACATTTTGCTTTTGATAATTTGAAGTACTGCACAACATAATGTGCCAGCCTAATTACTTTTACAGGTTGATTGATGGCGATGATTCAAAATTCCTTTTGGAGGAAGCATTTTGCTTCTTCTAACCATTGGATTTATTGGGACTAACACCATTTATCATCTGTTAATGGATTTATTTACATATCTGATGGTCTTGAAATTTTCTCCATTATGGGAAAAACGATTGGAGTGATCCGACCTTGGACCCTCTATTTTTATGGCAATTGCAAGACATGCTTCTAATGAGGGATTTAATCCAAGGAAACAAAATCAAGCCATAAAAAACACATTAAAGGTGTGCATTCAAAGCAGAAAAGAATCATGTCTCCGTGCCATAAGTTGGACAAACACAACTATGGTTCTGCATTTTGTTGCGATATCTTGGACTACAGGATATACATTAAACAGAAAATCAGAAGTCACACAAATTACAATCATACAAAGGTAACTGGAGTGAGCCAGAGCAAGTTCGTTTATAATTTTACAGTCAATGATTGAGGGCGCAAAAACTTGTCAAACCAGTCAGATGATTCCTTCACTTGGAATTTTGTTATTTGGTGCCCAATTTCAGGTTCTGCAATAAACTGCATATCAAAGCAATCAATTGCAAAATTTTAGTTCAAGGGATTTCATTTCTTTATCTATTATTACAAGTGGTTTATAATGAATGGGCAGTATTGGAAATGGAAATTGCAGGTTGCAGCCACTTGTTAAATCTAGGCATTTTTTGTTAAAAACTTAATGGAAGACCATATTGGGAAAGTTTAAGATTGCTCAACATAGTGATAGTGACCAGGAAATATGAGTTCATACCTTGAAATTGTCTATGCAGTGAAACTCTCCGTAAGCTTGACTTGCTTTTGTCCTTGGAATTTCTAAGCCGGCAAGGGGACACCTAGGATCTTCTGCACCTGGAGTTGCAAACACCCAAGAAAATGAATCAATTCCAAGTTAATTTCAAAACCCGAGTAGTATCTAAATTGAGTAATACAGGTGCATAGGTCTAATGAGCAACTGATATACCCTCATGAAGTGCGAAACTTGTATTGTAGTGCGGTTAAACTGAATTGTCAATATATGAATTAGCACATGGATATCGTCGCCAACTATAATTTGGAACTGTTGAATAAACAAGTACAAGGATCTTACCATTGAGAATAAGCAGAGGACGGGGTGCAATAGATGGAACTGAGTAGGGGGAATCAAACTGGGAAGCTAAACCAGGAGCAATCCTGTCCCACACCTGATTTATAAATATAAAGTATTGATTTTAGTATCCACTATCCAGTATCTATTGTCAAACACTTTTTTGACAGAGCTCTATATGGAAATTCTGTCCAATGGGTGAATAACTGGCAATTACAGTATCTGTACCCGTGGCACCTACTATTGCCAAACATGTTAAAGCAATAAACATACCAAAGCATATAGCAATTCATATGGAGTCACGAGACAAATATGGTTAGAATTATAAATACTTAGCTGACCTTCGCCACCACTTCTTTGTCAATAGCATCTTTGCCCAAATCATCACGAGCAACTGTATACATGAACCCAAGAGCATTATAATGTGATTACCATGGCACGTTCACAATATTTGTTCAGTCGTTCATTGCTGGCATGCTATAAGTAACCAATAGGATCTAGATTCATATCATATCACCATGTAAATCAATCTACAGACAGTCTATCATAATTTATAAATAACAAATCGTAAATGGGAACATTAATCTTTTGAGATATTTTTTGACGTTACATACTTACATCTGAAATTCTAACAATAATTTATGATAGCACTACACATAAAAACAGGTACGTACATGATGATCAGTGGGATTATATGAACAGTGACATCCATTTTATATAAATCTAAATGAAGAAGCAGGAGCAATAATTAAAACAAAGTAAAAAAACACGTGAAACACAAACAATACATCATCATACCTTCAAAAACATGCTTTATACTGTCAACTCGAGCCTGCCACTTATCGTTGTCTATGGCCCATCGAAATCCCTACCAATATATGATGCAAAAAGTGTTCGAGTAGTCTGTATTAGAAGTGCATCTTGTTAAATGTAAGCTTTCATTCAATCATACAATGTCCCTTACCTGAACACCGATCAGAGGAGCAACCACAGCATAGCGAGTATCAGCAGCTGCAGCAAACCATGCATGCATTCCTGAGTCAAGTAATTATGTTAGTGATGACTGATCAGTCACAACAGACCTGGTATCTGACATATTCCTCTCAACTAACCTCCAAGTGATATTCCAGTGATTCCTATCCTAGAGGGGTCTATATCTTCTCTCTGTGTTAGATAATCTGCCAATTTGATCAAGTCCCATACCTGCCAGATCAAGGAATAATACACTGTTTCTGAACCAAAGTAATCATGAGTTCAAACTGGCCTAATGCCACCAAAGTAATCAACCAAATCATTTGGAACACAAAGTGGCTCAACTAAACAAGAAAAGCATGACACACAAGGAAGGAATTTACCGTGTCATATATGAATGGCATTGTGCCTCCGGTTTTCCATGCGGAAATAAGAGCCTGTTTTTTTTTTCACCCGAGGTATCCAAGAAGTAAAAAAAATCAGTTTTGAATTTTATACGGATGACTTATGTTTCACTTTGTTTTTTTTTTGGGAACAAATTTATGTTTCTCTTTGTGAATGATCTTGAGTAGTATTTAAGAAAGAGTTGATTTCTTCTTTATGTAAAGATGAAATGATAAGAAAAATTATAAATATGCAAGCCAAATTACTTATCATAAAGCTTAAATTCTGTAAGGTAACTTTCATAAATGCCATTTTGATTTAAATTCAAAATCAAACTCCTATGTTTGGAATTCACAACAAAAATAACTGAATTATAATTTGCAAATAAAAAATCTATCTTGGAACTAAGAATTTATTATATATGAGTAATTTACTTTATTAATCTGAATATGTTCCAAAACTTAAATGAAAATGATTTCAAAATCAAATCAGTTTCTAAATAGCATAGTTCAAGCCATTGATCAGAACTAAACGAAATCAAAAGCAAAGTAAACACATACATCACTATAGGTGGTTGCGCTTTTTGCACGTTCACCATGGTATCGAGAATCAACCGAAACTGCTATGTATCCTCGCGAAGCATACGCCTGAAACATGAAGAACAAAAATAGAAACCAGAGACAGAAATAAAATCCTTCATTATAATCAATCATTTATTTCATAAAACTAGAACAAAAAGAGCAATGAGTGAAGTAAAGAAAATTCAGTAGCAACCTCAAGCAATGGACGCATGTGTTCTTTATACATATTTGTACTGTGAAGGAAAACAACTGCAGGCCTTCTTTTCTGCTTATGGCTTTCCTTCAAGCTCAAAATCAACACAGGCAATCGTCCTTGCTCTCCTTCCTACAAAGTCAACAATTGTTTGAAGTTCAACAAATTATATTCTCTAAAGTTTAGACCTAAAAATCAAATCCAAATAACAAAATATATCGATCCATAATTCAACTCTATAGAAATCGAATTAATTAGCTAATTATAATTACCTCAATAGTTAAGTACAAATTCTCCTCCTCGAGCAAATCTTCGAGGTTCTCTATGTTTGCCTTTGGACAAGACTTCATAATCTCCTGCAATAAAGTTGTAAGAAAATTGAACGTGAGAATAATTATAGAAGTTAGGAAAGAGAGAAAATATCTAAATTGAAAATAAATTATATATTAATAGAATGATAAAAGATACAAACTATATATTAAATTGAAAATATTATAGAGCACTTAACCAACTAACCTTTGTAGATACGGACTCTAACTAACTTTTAAATCTAAAATTGAACAACAAATGAAGAAGGAAATTGAACAAAAGAGACGCTATAAGTGTTGAAACTGAAACCTCGACGATAGATGGAGGAGAGTTCTGATGCAAGCGATTCGTCACTGGTTTTGCGACTTCAACGGTTAACGGAACTGAAAATTATACATAATAAACGAGTTTCAGTTCTTAAAGAAATGAAAAGAATCACTGCAATGCACAATCGCAAAAATACTCAGCGATGAAGATCGTTGGATTCAGTAAAAGTTTGATGTTGAACCTTGAGTAGTTCGTCTGCTACGAAGAACTTGCAGAAACTCTGATCGTAACTTGCTATGAACTTCAACGGCTTCTTTTTCTCCCATTTTGAATTCTGTTTCGTGGCTTGGAGCTGCTCTGTGATGCTGAACGCGGGGTTGAGCAGTTATGGCTCTGCTTACGCGTGCCGTATGCGTTCTGAATTTATAACGAAACAACTTGAGGGAGTTGGTTGTAGTGGTTACGGTTGCGGTTAGATGCTGATAGAGGTACGTGTGACTTAACAGAGTCAACACGTGCAGTGTTCGGAGTGTATTCGCGGGTGCGATTTTCATCGTTTAGCTCTTATGTATCCTACAAGTTACGGTGGGTACTGATAAAAGGTAGCTTCCTTTTTGTCTCGTCCATTTATTTTCAACAAGATTAATAACTTTTTTAACACTTGTTTTTTCTTCCATTTTTTTAAAAAAAATTTCTCCCAAATTCTTTCTGAAGTTAAAAATTTATTAAAAAAAAACATTAACTAATTTTTTCTCATTTTTGGGTTCTCCCAACTCAAAACCAAATAATATTATTTAAACTAAATATATCAATTATTTCAATATTGAAAAGTAATCTCATCTGGGAGTGTTAATTTGGTATAGTGAATTGAAGGAAGGAGCACAATAATTGAAAATCATATGGATCGTGCTGTTCTAAACTCTCTCGTCTCTAGAATGTAAACAATGGATCCTCAATTTTGTGTCGTCATCTTGCTAATTGAATTTTATTATGATAAAGCCACGAGTCGAAGCTTCCTAGCAATTATACTACCTATTTCTCTTCTATAAAAGACATGTATGAGTACTTTTTAGGTGTAAACATAAATAAAATTGATCTCTAAGAGGATATATTAATGAATTATCTATATTTTGAGGTTAAAATTAATTTTATTTATAATTTAATATGATAGAAGCCTCAACGAGATGTTTGTTTTTTAATGTCAAATTAAATTCATCTTTAGTGTAAAATTAAAATAATTATTATTAACAATAATAAACTTAAAATTATTGAATTAAATTTCTATACTAAGAATAGACTAAAGTTTATAACATTTAAAAGTATATTAAGTATACGTGTATAAAAGTTAAAAATATAATATAAAATAACTTGAAGAGTTGTGTGTAGATATCAACACCTTTATCTTTTTTTTCAACATAGAATTTTGAGAAAATTTCTAATTTTGAATGAATAGAAAATAACTTAAATTTAAATATATTTATTTCTTATTTATTGTTTTATAATAAAAATTTAACTTCAACTAATAATTAGTTTTATTTATATGATGTCAAATTGAATCAAAATCATATTTTTGTTTTTAGCTACTTAATTTCAATTTAAAATTTAAAACCATAACTATATACATATATATATATATATATATATATATATATATATATATATTCATGTAATTCACTAATTTGTTGGTCCCCTCTTTGTGAATGATTCTTCACTTATATGTAACTAAGCTATTAAAGAGATTTATTTTGCTCAAAAAATATTTAAATTCAAACAAATTAGAATTTCATCTTGTACATTAACATCGCCACCTTAGTTTTTTTCTTCCTACTATAAGATCCACACGCTCTTAACTACATCTAAATTAAATGATATAAATTTGAATTATGTTCTCTAACATATATTTCTTGATATACATTATTTATTTAATTGGTTGAAATTCAAATGACTAAAATTTGTAGAATTGTTCTTAACTATGCCTCAATTGATATATGCTGAGATGATTAGGTTACGGTTTAGGGCGTCTTGTCTAGAATTTAAACCCAAAACTTCACAATTGCATGAATACCATCTCTTTTAAGATTAAAAAAATTGTGTAGAATTTATATGATTTAGTAAAATTCATTTGAATTTTAATTAATCAAAGAAGCTATATCGAAAAGATTGTATTAGAAAAGACTATTTTTTCAAAAAAAAAAAAAAACCTAATAGAAATAGATATCTGAATTACAAAAAGAATATAACGTTATAGTTTCTATTGTTCAATTAATATACTTTCTCACCTAAATAATTTAGTGCATCTCTTTCCGACAAAACCCATTACATACATTTTCTTTTACATGATACATTTACATTTTATGTACATAGGATCATTAATGTGTTGTTCCGAGTTATAAGGACTCAAACTCCATAAGCATGTAATCAAGTTTTTCGACAAAGATTAATTAATACTATCAATAAAATCACATTAATATATGTACTACTAAAGGAAACTGTACTTTATTACAATTTTGATACTTTGGCAGTTCATTGTTTTAAAACTTGAATATGAACATATTTCTTTTATATATTATCTTTTTGCTTCACCAATTTATCGAAGATAACTTTATCTAGACACTTGAATTTTCTTTTCACATATAAGTTGCATCTTTCTCAGGCCAAACATGGACTTTAAACGAAATTACATGTCAGTACTTGAATTACAACACAAAATATCTGTCCAGGCCAAAACTTACATGTAGTTGTTGGCTATTCCAGACTAACTATTTGTAAGGGAACGGAACCAGTATCTAACTATGCACATAAGTGGCACTGTGGCAGCAATTCCAAGCTGCACCAACACTAGTAATCCTTTTCACTACAATATACAAGTCGTGTCACTAGGAAGTCTTTCACAATACATCAGATTATTGCCCCGGTTCTTCAATCTGCAGGCAATCTCAATGAAAGATCATTAGTATCATGTCCATTTGTCTTTGCATAGGTGGTCTGGTATATTTCAATAACCGCTGGGATGGAGCAATTGGCAGTGCAGTTGCTGAGAATTCCGTCAGTTTCAGCAGTGGCCCCTATCACCATTGTCTGCATGTTCTTTCTTGATTCCCACATCTTTCTTCACTAATGAAGAATACATTGTTTCTAAAATTTAAAGATAACTAATATTAGTAAATCAAAATTAGTGAAGTTCTTACTTCTTAATATTGAAGTTTGAGGGATTAAGGATCAGATAGATTATTATTCTTTCAGTTGCTTCGGTTACTGATATTAAATAAACTATCAAAGCTACTATTTGATTCACACCAATTATTTCAAATTATTGCAGTATCAAGTCAAACATGGCTAAAGCCTAAAGATGAAATTTTCCCACTTTAGAGACTCATCTGTGTCTGTTCCCACTTTCTGGCTTATGTTAGTTTAGTGCTAAGACACTAAAAGAATAGAGAAAATATTCGTTACCTCAAATCGCATAACAGACTTAATCAAACAGATACACACCTCCTTGAATTTTCAGTAGTGGAAAAATTTAAAATTCAAATCCTAACAAGAGATTTCAAAATCAAGAAAGTGGGCTGCTGTTTATAGCAACAGTGCAGTATATCCGGTGTGTTGAACAATTTCTCTCAGAGAATGAGCTAGTGACAAGTTGATAGAACACAGGAAAAATGTAAACTGAAATGCACTATATTCCATATAAAAAAAGTGGCAGAAGAGCTTGAGCTCTAACACAAGGAAAATCAGAGTTGTTGCTTCTCAGAGAAAGTTAATTCTCCTTTTGTCTAAACACTTAGGGAACGATAGGAGTATTGAGAACGGTGCCGATTTCTATAATTTGTCACCATTTTCTTCCTTGATTACCAGAATTTCTTCTTGATTCAGATAGAAGATGATGCATGACAACCAGGTGACAAGCTATGGAAGAATATATGGCTTCATAATTTATGTTCCAACTTATCGTTCTTAATTTCATGAATATGATGATTCTACAGAGTAAAATCAGTAAGACAAATTGCTATGAAGTATAATGCATCATAAAGAGACCAGATCTAGGTACATTTAGAACTGTCAAAAAAATCCCAAACTCCAAGGTCCACTTAAATTTTTTTTTACTATGCCCCTAATATTAAGCCCCGGTTAAAATAATTTTTTTAAAGTCTCAATCTATTGTTTGATTTTTTTTTGTGGGCTTAAGGGAGGGGGCTCATAGACCCCAAGTATTTTGTTAATTTTGAAAAAAAAATTCTTGAAAAAATTTTGAAATTTATTTTTCTCAAAAAAGTTAAAAAATATTTTTTCTAAAAAATTTTGAGAAAAATAAAAAAAAAATTGAATTTTTTTTTCTCGAATTACAAAAATTTCGAAAAAAAATTGTAAATCATTTTTTATTGATAAAGATCGAAATTTTTTTATCGATATTTTTTTTTTAAAGTGAGCTTACATGCCCACAAAATTTTAGAGACTTTTTAGTATTGGAAGCTTTCTTTTTTGGGGTCTTTTTAACTATGAATTTTTTTTGCCCCCTCCAACCCTACATGGTCAGCTGAATCAGTATGACCATCACACCATGAAAAAATATTTTTAGTTCATAAGGACATGCAAGTGTGACAAAAATATGATCTCTTTTGATATAAAACATTTGACGCTGTAGACAAATGAGGCTTTTCACAATGACTATTCCTAGAATTTTACAACTATATTTTAGACAGGAAAACACAGGTTAAATTCTCCCCAACAATTCAAAATTGTAAAAGCTTCAGCATTGTAATATGAAAGCCTAACCTTTTATGCTACCAAGGGTAATGACTCCACGAAGAACATCCCGGAACTTGGTCAGGATAAGCCTTTCTTGTTCTTCATAAACATCAGTGCATCCATCAGAATCGGAAGGCTTCTGAATCATATTCTGATTAGTGTTGTCAATTGCAACTCCATTTGCAGAACCATTACCAAAAAACATCCCATCCTGTTCATCACACATCAATGCAAGTGTTTCTGGTGACAATGGCCTATTACGGTTCTCAATATCAACTGCATCTGCCTCGTCTATATTTACATGATCCTCACAAACAGGCTTGACAACCTCTGTATTGACTTGCAGCAATTGAGCTGGTGAAGCAGTAGAAGCTTCATATTTACCAGTCTCTATTTTCCTAACTACTTTCTCTCTCATTTCTGGAAAGTAGTTGAAAAGCAATTACAATGTCAATTGGTCTCGCAGATCAAATTTGTGAAGTAGAGGACTAGTGAAAAGCTAGATAACATCAAAGAAAGAAAAAAATTGAAGCGTAAAAGAATACTTAATAGTTATGCTTACTTAAACAAATGTCCTAGCAGCATGCAATACTTAATAGTTATGCTTAATTAAATAAATGTCCTAACAGCATGAAATTTCGAAAGTTCGCAGATGAAAACAAATATATTCTCAATCATTCACCACACAGTAGATAAATCAAATAAGGGTTATGGGCACTTGTTAGTCAACCAAAAAAGGAAATAAAAAAATAGTTTTAAATAAAAAAAATTACTTTTTAAAATTTCAAGATAATGATTACACAAGTTCCCATCAAATAATTATAAGACAAGTATAGTATTTATCCATGTGTTAGTCAAAACCTGCATTTGTCTTTGCAGCTACTCTTGAGAGAACAACTAAAAGTGAACAAAGATTCTTCACGTTCTGTGTCTGGAGGACATCAGCCAACACAGACCTTCAGCATAAAATATTGTTAATTCCAAATTCTATATATTCATAATTAAATCATAATATGATTAAAAAATCACAGACCGGTTAATTCCTCGCCTAATGATTAAAAAAATCACACACCTGTACGTGGATCTTGAAGACCCTGAAATTCTTGTGTTGCCAGTGTCAGAAACAAAGGAAGCTGACAGGGATAAAGGTGATGAAGCTAAAGGATCAAGTTCCTGATTAAAATTTAAGATAATGTAAAAAATATTAATTGCAATTTGGATGTCAAAATGTGGAGGAAACTGATGACTACATTGACAGGGGGTGTAACAATAAAATTGATGGCTCCAAGGGATAAAAATATAACTAATAAGTTGATATATGTAGTCTGCAGTAATAATTATTTATGACAATGTTACTGTAAAAAAATATGTGACAATGTTATTGCCTTATAAGTTTCATATGATTTCGAATCCAATCATAATGAGTTAGAATGTTGACCCTACAACAGAAAATAATAACTAAAGGGTTATTTAAATATTCCAAGTAAATCCTCTCAGTAATGCAAAGAAGAAAGCACCTGTTGGTATTGAGCAGCTGTGTTAACAGTTTGACCTATGACTGATTTGCCAGAAAATATTTCCTGGATTTTTCTCTTCTTGGGTGTTATATGGGTTCCAGTGTTGGAGGGTCCAACTGCTCCACTAATGGCAGCATTAGTTGCCTGTCTGATTTGAAATAGACTACACTCTTCTTGAAAGACTTCTCTCCGTTCGTCACTTCCTTCAAAATTCTTGCAGTCCATGCATTTACAATTTTCAGAGCAGAGGATGTTGGCTTGGAAACACTCACAATACTTCTTAAGGCAACCTGATTTCTTGCAGTGACATCCTTTATTGTGCTTTCCTATTACTTGAATTTCAGACACTTCCTCCTGAGTTTGGTCAAGGCATTTAAATGCACCACAAGTCAGCTAAAATATCACATGTTTTTTTAGCTCAAAAGACTGATGCAAAATATCAATTATAAATACTTGAGGGGGTTGAATTACTAACCATAGAAACTTGTGGTTTTTGTGGACTGCTTGCAATTTTTGGTCTGAAAGCATTTGGGTTGCGTTCCAATGTTATTCCAACTGCCTCCTGTCGGGCAGCCTCATTGTCCACGTTATTATGACAATTGAGACAGTTGCAGCCATCACAATAGATCCCAGATGCAAAACACTCACAGTACCTTGCAGTTGCAAAATTAGCTATTGTTAGTTAAAGATAGTACAAAAATAAAGCATGCAAGATGTTAAGTAAGATATAGCATGGACATTGATAAAATACTCTTGATGAAAGAGTTTCATACAGAGAAGCTAAAATACTTACAATTTAAGGCATCGAGAATTTTTGCAGTTACATTGTTTTTGTTTCTTTGGAGTGTTGTCCTTTAATCCTGCATTATTTTGAGGCAGTGATCTAGGAGACTCCTGCTTTCTGAAGGAAAACAAATGCATTCAAAAACAATAAAATCAAATTAGTACAAAAGTTCTTACTGTTAGGCAAAATTCAATTATATAGTAAGAGACAAAACAGTATTTTTGAGAGGACCTTTAAAATGGACAGATGAAATATTTAATATGTTTCTATTGACAGGTTTAGGTCACTTCCTTTCCTATCATGAAAACTAATGCCTGCAATCTAGTATATTTGATAATCGCCTAGTTTAGTAGCAACTGGCAAATGTATAATAATTTTTTTTCCCAAAAATACAAGCATTACTGTTACCATTTTTTACCCACTAGTTAGATTATTATAACCAACCTCAGAATGATGCTCTGATTACATGCAGTTACAAAGTAAACCAAGTTCTTTTTTTAAACATGGAAGCAAAAAGTAAAACCAATTGAATAACATAAATGACAAATGAAATAAATTATTGACTACAATTCGTAGGAATTCTAGGCGTTTATCCATAGTAATGCTCTTTACACTAGAAACTTATCCGACCATTTTTACCTTTAAGAATTCTCCAAGAATCACGCTTTTTACACCATCTAATCAAATTATAGACAAAAATCTTTGTCTTCAAACAGAAGCTAACTTCCAACAAAAGCCTTCTGTTTTTTATACGATCTCAACCAGTGCTAACATTTCAAACATACACATCACTGTTACATTCAATGTTCTAATGAATACACCGTACTACACTAAGTGCATGTTTGGTTTCCTGTTTGAATTGATAAAATAACAGTTACACTTTGTATTTAGCAAAGTCCATTGAGAAACCAAACATGCAGTAAGACTTTTCTATTTTTCCCTTTTCTTATTTCAAGTGTTAAGAGTACTTACACCACTTGCAACATCTTCACCGGAATTTTCTGCGCGGGGTGCGGTAATCGAAGAACCGGCGACGATAACTGAGACCGCGGTGATAGTAAATGCGGCATTACCGGAGACTGTGACGTTCTCTGCTGTAGCCACCATGGCTGTGAATGTAACCACGGCCCTTGTCTTAGAGACTGAAAATCCGATTGCAACTCCACCGGAAGACGCGACAGCAACGGTGAATGTGGCATCGGTGGCGACAGTTTCAGGAGTGTTGGACCTCCACGGACCGCTGTGAAATCCAATTGCCTCGCCGATTTCCTCGAAGCTAAATCCAGCGTCGTTTCGCTCTTCTCCATCAGCGTTTCTGCTTAAACCTGTAACAAAAAACGCTAAACGCTGAACAGTTGTCGATCTCGCGAAGCTTCGATTTCAAATCACATTGTGACTCTTAACGACTCGCCGTTTTGAATTGAGTTTTGAAAGCATTTACCGAAGTTAATGGTAACGAAACGGAGTGTCGTTAGCTAGAGAGTGGCGCCATTAATTCCCGAGCGTTACGGATTGTGATTCTTGAAGCGAAGAACCGAAGGCGATTGAGAGAAAAAGTTTTGGTAAACGATGAATTGAAAACATGCAGAGAATGATTTTTAAGGTGGAGAACGATTGCCGGAAAATTTGTTGCGATGAAGACTCCGCCGTGGGAGTGGTGGTGTTTAGTCTCCTCTCTCTCTCGATTTTGAAATTTAATTTATATTTGTATTTATATTTATTCATTTATTAATAATAGAAACAAGAGGGTTTAATTTGACGATAGATATTATCTGGAGGAACTGTAAGTGTCCTGTATCCGTTGGATTCGATGACATGGTAGCGGTACTTTTTTCGGAGGAAGTAACGAAGACAAGTTTTGGCGCTAATTGAATCTAAAGGAGATGGGGATTTGAGCCATGCTACAACAAGTAAACGTCTGTACTTCTATACAATTTTTTTTAAATAAATTAAAGTATATTTCATCCTAAATATATCTGATATAAGATTCTTCAATTTATTAATGATCATTTTTATATATTTTATTTTAGAGTAGTGCTATTTTATAATAAAACATAAATAAAAAATAATAAATTTAATATATTTAGTCTTAAATTAAAATTAAATACATCAATTTTTCAGTCATTAAATTTGTTCATATATTTTATTATTGTATTTGTAAGAACGTTTTACTTTTATATCCTTTTTTTTTGTCTAATAAAAAAGATGCAACCATTTAATGTCTTTTATTTTATTTTTTTATCTTTTTAATAAATGATTAATTATTAATTTAATAAATATAATAATTCAAAAAATAAAATTATATTAATGAAATTAAATAAAATATATTTAATATAAAAAAA
>JBBPBR010000004.1:73739788-73751741 GCA_037974775.1 Cicer pinnatifidum
ATAATTTTTATTTATAAATAAATATAGAAAGAGAAGGGTACTCCAAATATAAAACTAAGATAAGAAAAATCTACTCCAAAGGCATCTGTTAGTAATTCAAATATAAAAATATAGTATTTGAAAATGTGAAGCTGTATAATATAATTTTAATAAAATATTAATCTGTCTCCATTTTTTATTATTGAAATATTAATTTTTACCTGAAAGAGTAAAGTTCACACTTAAAACAATTTATTGAAAGGTTTGTATTAAACACACACTTAAAAATATAAAAACTCGTGTATTAATTTTTTTAAATTTAAATTTTATGATTTATAATACCAAGTTTCCTCTTTTGATCCATTAAAAGTGCTTAAGACGAACTCATGATATAAATTAAGAAATAAAAGAAAGTTAGAGCTACCGTTTCAGTTACATTCTGAAAACACGCTCCAACGCATTAGAATATCACTCCAACGCATTGAAAATGTATTTTGTACCAGGATGAGTATTTTGTAGGGTCTTGTCTTTTTTGATGCATGCCTTTGGACTATGGCAAGGTGGACATAGTTGGATTAGTGTATTGGTTTTTTTTTTTTCTTTCCCACATGATTTGAATTGTATTTTACGACTCTTCATAGAATGTGAGTAAAATTATTCAACTATGATACTAGATCTTAGTCTCTATTTTGTGTAACCGTTCGAGTACCTATTTGTACTCTTCTTTCAATAAAATTTATTTCCTTATCTAAAAAAACCATCATTCTTCATAGATAGAAATTAATCATTGTCAAAAATGTGTTTGTAATATAATTTACTATCTCCCACACATCTGGGTCTTGTTGGGGAATCAAATTTCCCTCAATGTCAATACCTTCCTCCATTTACAATTCTCCCCCCAATTTATGTACTTCGCATAAATGATTAAACTAGCTTGTATAATTCAGGCCTATATATATGATTGGGTGGTTTAAATGAGAATCATCAGAAGCAAAGTGTTGTACAAATTAAAGTTGACAGGGAAAAAGCATATATTCCACTACATGATAAATATAAATTAAACCAAGGACACAATATTTTTTTTAAAGAAAAACCAAGGACAAAAAATAAATGAATTTCTTTTGTGTTACATAGACGGGTCGTTTTATTTGGGTATAATATGATGGTACGTGGGGTAGGTGTGGAGGATTTTTGACAAGTGTGAAAATTTTGTACAGCTTTCTTTAATTACATTGGTTTCGTTTCATATATGGTCACATGGGTCATGCAGCCACTTCCTTGTACTTATGTGTGTATATAACATTTTTTTTTTAAACTTTAAAACGAACACACCATTCTCGATTTTGTACACTGACCCATATATTTGCGGAGATGGAAGATACAATTCAGTTTTGACATGCATATAATAGAAGAGAGAAGCCATTTATTTAGCTTCATTGTAAACTCTCCACTAAGAAATTCGATCCATTGGTCCCATCAAGAACCAGATCGATTGAATGTAATTGGTCTATTAATGCCGTGAGTTATTTTTAAAGGACTCAAAAATTAAGGGGATATATGAACGATTTATACTTAATTACAATATTTTTTTAGACTAAGGTGTTATTTTGGTCCTTCTATATGTTAAACATCCTTATTATATAATACCTTTAGAATGTATTTAAATTACTCCGAATTTTTTTTTAAAAAAATCCTAAACATGTTTATTTAGTAAGTTTGGTTATTAAATTATCTCTTATTACTTAATTATTTTGGTATTCGACTATGTTTTCTTTTTTATAAATAATATATTTTTTATTTGTCAATTTAATTCATCAAATTATCAACAAAAGATATATTTATGAATGTTTTTGAAGCTTCAATATATTAAAGAACTACAACGACATCCTTTAATATATTTAGTGACCAAAATATCAATATATTTTTTTTATAAAGTCATACTAAAAAAATCAAAATTAAAATATTTACATGAAAAAAAAAATTCAACTTTAAAAATTTTAAAAATACAAACTCTAATATATTTTAAATATAAAATTACTATTTTTAGTGGCTGTATTAACATTTCTCTTTTTTATATAAAAGTTATTCAATTTTTTCTATAAAAAAAGTTACACAATGTGTAATACTTATTTGAGTGTCAATGTCACGCGCAGAAGAAGCTTCCGCTAGAAATTAACACTAATTTATTCTGTTTACTACTTTCTTAATTAGCAGAAACAGTGCTTATATGATTAGAAAGTTTTGGGTGATGGAAACTCCCTAGGTGCACATACCATTTTTTATTAACATACAACATTACCTTACATGATTATGCATGGTAATCTAAACTCAGTTCTAGACCCCTGATATAAATATTATTCTCCCTATATCCAGCTCAGGTTAATAAAACCCTCCCGAAGAAAAATTAGTCTTATATGTGGAAGACATTGCCCGAAATTTGGAAACAAATTGTTTGCTTTTGTTTGAAATATATATTAAATATGTTTTTAATTTGTTTCATGTTATTATTATTTTTTTTAAATAATAATTTCAAAGGTAAAAAATGAAATCATCAATTATATGGAAATTTCTTCAATTTTTTTTATTGCGGTAGATTTTATGAATTAACTTACATGTATCTTAATTTTTTTTTAAGAGTAAAACAAAGTTCCAATTATAGAAGAGTACAAAGGCACTCAACCTAGGTACAAGAAAAAAGAAGAAAAGACATATAGAGTCAATGCAGGTTTGATTTTACGGTAAAATTGTCATTGTAATTTTAACAACTCTACTAGAAAATCAAATATGTATTTACAAAATGCACAAGAAAATCATTTAGAATATTGGTTATAAATTATATTATTTGAAAATAATACTAAGTTCAACAACTATTCGAAGAATAATTGAAATTATTTTTTACCTTGGTCGCAAACGATTTATAAAACTAAACTTTAATGAATTGTCACGTTGATAACCGAGACTTCAACTCAGATAATCCATATTATGGAATGCCAAAATAAGATTAGACTCTTCCCATTTTTTCTTTTGCCTTATGAAAAATAAATACCATAAACAATTTTGTAAATAATCAGTTGTATGTGATTCTATTTGATTAACATCATCTTCTCTATCATTCTCAAGATATTCTTTTTATAGTAAATTTTACTAATGAATTTTAATACGCGTTGTGTATGTAGTTGTGACTTAAGGACAAAATATTTTCTTAATTAAAAAGCTTACTCGAGAATATCGCTATTTTATTAATCAAAAAAAGCAATAACGTTTTTTCTATTACTACCACTACTGGTTTAGGACAGAATTGAGATTGTGTGTGCTGCAATGTTTAGGGTTAAACGTGCCTTATTTTCCGTTACCCTCCAAAAAAATACCAAATACTTAGGGTTTCAAATAACTTTCCAAAGTCTACTTATACCCACTCTCCCAAAAAGACTGTGCAAAACACGAACCAATGAACAACATTTAATGTGCAAATGGCATGATCAGTACCTTTAACCTTAGATGACACGACAGGTACAAATTAATAAATGAAGCGCTGAAAAAAGAAAAGCGTGAGATCGACGCGCGAGTACTGTACCCGCTTTTTTTTTCACCCTTCATTCTAGGGTTTCCTCGCCGTCCACAACACAAAAGCCCATTATAAATGGTTAGCGATAAGAGCCGCACATTATCGCCACGTGTCCAAAAATAATTCGATCTATCTTTCTCTCTCTTAACATTCTCTTTCTACATAGACATGACTTGCTACGGTATTTTTCTCTTTTCTGTTTTAATTTAATTTATTTAAAATATTTAATACAAACACATCTTCTTCCAAGGACAAGAAGATAAAAATTCTCTCTCATCTTCACACTCTCTCTCTCATCCCGAAAGAATCGAAAGCCCCTCTCTTTCTCTCTCTAGGGTTTGTGACTGTTTCGCGCTTAAATTATGCTGGCGTAGTAGCAAATCATTTCTCCAAGCTGAGCTTAATTGCTTCTCCGTCGAATGGTCTATCATTCGGTCTTTTTTCTTCGGAAAGCCGTTGAGAATCGGTTACGAAGCTGGGTGAGATCGTGTGCGGTGATGTGCAGGTGAGTTCGCGTGTACCTTTCTCCTTTAGATCAATCATTTTCACTCTATATTCACAATTCAATGATTGATTCCGCTGTAATCGGGAACTTGTTCTTTGAAAATCTGGAGCGTGTTTTGATTTGTTTGATAAATATTAAGCTCACTGTACTGTTTATGGTGTGTCCACTTCAGCTTTTACTTTGCATTTTTCTTTTTTTTTTTTCCTCTCTGCGTTTAACTTTATTGCTGCTATTTCACGCTTTTTTTTTTCTTCCATTTTTTTTCTTCCTCTCGCGTTTTTGGTTAATTCGAACCAAGTTAATTCTTGTTTATAATTGATGAGAGAGATAAATTTATTTTTGAAACGGTGAACCCTAGGATATTAAATTATTAATTAGTTTATGGATTTTTGTGCATCGTTTCATCTTCTTGTTTATTTTCAGCTCCTTAAACATGCGATTGTGAGGTTAGTTTCTTGCCACGCATTATTTTTTCTATGTCGAATATTTTAGCTGCAATATGACCATTTTCGCCTCCAATTTCAAAAACCCTAATGCTTTGTTGGGTTTTGTTAACTGTCTCTATCGTTGAACTAATTATATGAATGACATAATTATTTGTTATTGCTGTTACGATTCAAATGTTCTATTATTAACTTTGAGAGTCTTTATTGAAGGTTTTAGTGAATTTGACCTAGGGTTTAGGAACTTTCATCATTTTGGATTTTATCATTTTATGTGATTAATTACTGTGTTTGGAGTTTTCTTTGCTTCTATGTTGCTTTATCTTGGACTTTGACTTTGTTGACTTTGTTGACCTTGTCTTACCTTTTCATTTGTTAGTAGATTTGCATCAACCCTAATGGTTTTCTTCAAAGCTTGTTAATTAAGATGTTATCATAAGTTACAAGTTTTTTCCTTACATTGGCACAGACTTGCAATTATCGTTTGATTAGTAATAATAGCTTGACTTAATTCATAGACAATCACACCCGTTATTTCCATTTCAAACTTTAATTTGATTTTTTTTAATTTATTATTTGTGAATAGGAAACACTACTTGTGCTTCTAGCTGCGGTTGCTTGTACTGTGCAGATGTACATGCACAGGAGTAGAAAATTATTTGCAAGGTGATTACAATATTGTCACTGATCGAGTTCATGGGATCTTCATATATCCAGATTGACTCAATCTCTATCGATCTTTCCGATCCTATTGGTAAGAGGGATGCAGACAAATGTGAACATTTCTCAATACGGTATGCGTTGATGCCACATATATTCTTAAAAACCTACTTTACTTTTTCTTTTGGGCTTTCTGATCTCAATGTAATGGATTGGAGTACACCTTAATTATACTTCATTTTCTATTAATATATTTTACCATTTAAAAAATAAACTTCTGTTAGAATGAGGAGGAGGGGAGCATGTCGAATTATTTAGTTTGTCTTCCTTAACATATATAGTTATAGTATCTTGTAGCTGGTGTCTATAGTTGATTACATTGTCTTAATTAAAGTTCCTAATTCCTACTATTTTTTTATTCACTATAGGACAATACTGCAAGGTGTTGTTTACAATATTTTCTAAGTTGGAACCCATTCAATTTTTAATGCATGGCAATTAGGACTGATTTTCAAGAGTCATATGGTTGGTGATGCCTACATATAGAAATTTCTGGATATTGAAGAATTATGTTGAAAAGTGTTTGATTTTGTAATTAATTTGGGACGGGGTGATATCAAACTTTTCTCTTCAGAACAAAAACTGAAGATTAGATTTCTTATGTGGAATCAGTAACTGTCTTTTGATTCCCTTTCAGAATCTTTAACACTATTTTAATTATTGTTAGTGCAGTGGATATGTCTCAGAAATTCGAAAAAAAGACTGGAAACTTTGTTGGCCATTTCCTGTAGATGAGTCTGACAAGCAACCATCACTTCCACCATTAGATGTTCCAAAATACAGATGTTGCGGTTGTCCAAACTCTCAACAAGACAGTGCTTCCAAAGAAATTCCCAAATATAACCAAACAAACTTTAAACATTGCAGTAATGCAGCTCTCAATTGTAGTAATGCAGCTCTCAAATCTGGCATTCAAAAAGATCCAACGTCTGACATTATAGTGAGAAGAGAAATTGATCTTAATACAAATCTGAGCAGTGTCGATGGTTGCTTACCAATTAGTATTGAGAAAGAAAAGAAAGTCGGAGTTGGAGTCGGCAGCAGAATCGGTAACTTCAATATCAGTTATATAAGAGTATATATTGTTTATCATTTTAATTTAAGTAGGCGGTTTAATTTTATTTGTTTTCTCCGGTCCTTGAGATCGGATTGGAGGATAATCTCAATCACCAAGTAACTAGTGTTCCTTACCCTAAAATATATCCAGGCCTTGAACAAGAAGTGCGCACATCTAAAAGAGGTAGTTTCAGCTGAATAGGATATTTTCCTGTCAAGCAGCAGTACTCTTATTTATTTTATTGAAGCGACGAGTTTGTGTATATTATAGCTATATGTTCTTGATTTCCAAAGCTGCAATTCAGGTAATTTTTTTTTTTTTAATTGGGACAGGCTTTGAAAGTAATGGAGTATGCATGGATAAAAATTCTGCTGAGATTTGTAATGGAGGAACAACTTCTGCAGAAAACCAATTCCAGAAAGATTTAGTGACAACAGCCATGGAGGCAGATAATAAATATGACCACACAACTGGACCACCTATTGAATCATTTGCTCGTAATCATGCTGTACCTGCAGGAAGTACAGACAATATGGTTGACAATGATTTTCTGGATCATCATTCAGAAAAGTCCACTGGTTTGTTTCGTAGGAGACCTCGGAAGGTGCGTTTGATGACTGACTTGTTGAGTGAAAATGGTGAATCGAAGACGGAGAAGATTGCCATACAAGAATCCACATCCCATGGTATTTCCAATACTTCTGCAGCTTCACGGTTACACTCAGTTTTCCCAGGAAAGGTGGATATTCAAGGAGATCCGACTGTAACAAATATGGGTCAGAGTAGAAAAAGGAAATTGCTCCTAGATGAAGTAAGGAGACCGGCAAGTACGTGTTTTCAGAGGACTGAAGTTGAAGGTCGAAACTTAGATGGGAATGCAAAAACAACTGAAATAGTTTTCAATAATAGATCCAATTCTAAAGGTGTAATAGCAGAAACAGGTTTGCAAGTTACTGAGAGAGGCAACTGGAGTAAACCTGAATTTGAGAGAAGCCAAATCGTGGTTAAGAAGAAGAACAAAAAGAATCAATTTGTAGACAATTACTTGATTCCTGAGCCACAACAAGGACAGAGAAGAGAAAATAAGGGCACTGTGTATACTACAGATAAGGCGTATGCATCTAAAACTGCTTCTCCTAGATTAGCTTCTGGCGTGTTCACAGGGAAAGGGATGGATAATTTTCCTTTGCACACCCTAAGAATAGAAAATGAGTTCAATCCATCAAAAGAAAAGGGGAAAATGCTGCAAACGGATGGAGAACTTCATTCTTTAAACTGCCAGAGAAATGACATACATGTCAGAGATTCATTTGCATATTCAGGGGTAAAAATCAGGTCCAGTTTTCCCGCAGATGTTCCAATTCCTTCTGTTCAAGGGATGATGAATGGAAAAGGACTGGAGGAGGAGGAGTTGCACAATGTTTTAAACTATTATTTGCCAGACCATACAAAATATATCCATGAAATGGAAAACCGCCGTCCCTTCTCACTGCCTTTGCAAGAGAGCACTTCAAGAGTACCTCAATTTAATAGAAAAAACAGTGAAACCAATGTTTTTGGAGGACCAAGCATTCCTTCCAGGCACACAACAGATACTATTTCTGAAAAAGTTTACTGTGAAGTAAGTTACCACAAAAATCCTCACAGAATACTTTTCATGATTAGTTGATATGAAAATGAGATTCATTTCTGTGACAAGCTATGTAATTTTTCTCCTCATTCGTGTGAGAATTGCACAGAGTTTAGTATAGGCTTTCCATTTGAATCATTTTGACTTCTTTAAACGTGTTTCTCGGAAGATCATGATTTTCTTTTTGCAGGAAATTACTGGTACAGGAAAAACTGTGGAACAACTAGGTATTATGAAAAGATACAATGAACAAGCAGCTGAGGCGTCTGAGCAAGGAACACTAGATGATATACCCATGGAAATTGTGGAACTCTTGGCAAAGAATCAGTACGAGAGGTGTCTTCCAGACGTGGAAAATAGATGTTCCTCAGTAGAAAAATCCTCTATCAGTAGGAAAGCACAAATGTCGTCTGGCACGGGTGTAAACGGAAAAGGGAAGATGAGCTTGTTAAAAGAGGGGGGGCATAAGGAGAAATCTCAGGGAAGCTATAAGAAAAATAACATGGTCACAAGAGAAGAGAATGTGAATCCTAGCAAAAGAAAGCCAGTTCATTACTTTTCTTCGTTCGATGAGAGTAATTTGGGGGTCAATAATCCGTGTCCACCTCAACCCCACTTTGGATATGAGGTTCCTCAGCCCCAAAAGAAGCTGTCAAGTGGGTTTCAGTTTTCACCAATGGTTTCTAGCCAGCTTGGTAGTGTACGAAATTGCAAGTTTAATGGGAACCTTGAAGAGCGCGCTTCCTCTAATGCTACTTTGCAAGCCATGGGAGGATGTAGCTTGCACAAGAATATATTACATCAGGATAGCAAAGCTTCTCGCATTTGGGCATCATTGACCCCAAATCGTGCTTCCTCAGGATATGATTTGCCGCAAAAGGTTGTTTCTCATCAGCTTACTAGTAGCAACATAGACATAACTTCACTCCGATCCAGTGCAGTACATAAGCAGAACATGAAGAGGGATATTGATCTTAACTATACAAATATCAATCCTACAGGCCAAGAAAAGTTTAATAGGAACACAGGTCCTGGAACCTTCAACAGGGTGAATGGAGAATACCCATTTCCTTGCAAGCATAATGGAATAGAGCCTCATCAAAATTTGAGGGGGTCTTTGGATTTGTATTCTAATGAAACAATATCGGCCATGCATTTACTTAGCCTTATGGATGCAGGCATGCAGTCACGTACACCCTTCAATGTCGGTGTTAATGCTCAAATTTCTAAAAGAACCTCTTATCCTAGTGATTGCAATACCAAGTTGGAGATTGGTGCATGTAAGACAAACGGTACCCTGAAAAGGCAACCATCTGATTATTACGGCAGAGGTTATTCATCAGATAAACCACATGGCTGTTTTATTGGCTCCCCAACCTTTGGTGCATCTTCATCAACCCAGCATGGTAAGAAGTTTACCAGAGATGCTGGTTCCAATGGTCAAAATTCAACAAAGTTTGGAAAAAAGGAAAAGATTAAGAACTCCAACTCACCCCTGCAGAATATATTTGTTAAGCAGTGTAGCTTATCTTATTGCGAAACAGAAACTTCACTGCAACGCAGACCGGAAATCCTTGGTACTCAAACCTCTGTGCCGTTAAAGATCACATCTGGTATCTCATGTATGGTGAACAGGAATCCAGCTGACTTCACCGTTCCGGAAACAGGGAATGTCTATATGATCAGAGGAGAGGATCTGAAATTTGAGAAGAGTGTTCCAAAAACCAAGCATCATTACCCTATTCCATGTGGACAAAAGCAGCAGAGGAATTTGAAGGGAACTAAAATGAAAGAACATACAAAACATTGAAATCTTCCATTATATTCCATGATCTGGTAGCTCTTTAAAATCTTCTGAATTTTTATTGTTTAGCAGCTTTAGCTATGTATTTATGCAGCATTTCTTTGGCAAACCTTAACTTTCCTGTCTTTTCTCAAATATTTCAGCAGGTCAAGTCTTGCATGCAACGTGAGAATAGCAAGCGACTTTCATGTCAGTGTAGAAGGTGATATTTGTCTTGGAATCTCTAATCGATTGACTCGGGAATGAGTTAACGAGATGCCATGTCGAAAGCTGAATAGAAGACAATCATGCATCTATGATGCAGTTAACCTGTTGTAATTAGTATTGATGTGAGGAAACCATACATGCTTCATATATTCTGTTGGTGTCGTAAAATTTATGGGGAGCCTATATTTATAGCCCCTTAGTACTAATGTTTATGTATGATGTCATAAAGTTTATGGGGAAAACTCAAAATTTCCCCGTATAGACTTAATATACTATGGTTACAGTTCACACAAGTGTTAAAACGAAGGTAAAAGATCCAGTTTACTGCTGGATTGTTAGTTTTTCCTAAAAACCTATAATTTAGGCTCTGTTTGTTTACAGTTATTAAAAACTGTAAAAAATAAATAAATAGATAACATAAAACTTATTTGAATATGTGTTTTAATTGTTCTGGTTAATTTTATTTTTATTTTTATTTTTATCTTTCTAATGTTAGAAAATGTTTTTATCGTGGCTAGTTGTGGCAGCGGCATAAGGTATCAGAAGGTGATTCTGCGGCCACTAGGGGTATGGTCTTTTTTTTTCTTTCTTTCTAATCAAATCATATACATTTTAGAATATTATATGAATTAAAATTTATAATCAAATTTATTTTTTAATTTAAAATCAGTTATAAAATCAATTATCAAATCGATTATGGTTAAATAACTGATTTTTTGTTATGCAACCGGTTTCGATAAATCTAATTTTAAAATCGATTTTTTTCTTCTCAAAATCAATTAAAATCTGATTGTTTTTTAATTGATTTGCTACTTTTAATTGATTTGAAAAGTTGACATTATATATGGAAAACTTTATATAACTTATTAATTTCAAGAATTTGATGCATATGATACTATGATGACAAAACTACAAGAAAATTTGAGCATATTTTTCAACTTCATAAAAATTGTGAAATTTTTACTAAAAACTCATGATATGGGAGGAATGATACAAAATTTAATACTGGTAGAAATAAAGATAAAAAGGATGTACTTGAAGGTTCAAGAGACTACTTTGTTGTCGTCGAAATTGGAGAAGAAACAACAATTTTTTTTTGGTTAATGAGAGAAAGAGAATATCTTGCTAATTCAATTTAAATTGTATGTAAATTATAATTTAGAGAAAGGAATAAGGATTAAAAAAAAATATTAAAATTTTTTACATAATCGAAATTTGAGAGTTGAGTGAATAATAATCAGATAAGATCTAAATATAAAATTAATACATGAGTGTATATACAATCGATTGGTAAATGAATTAGATTGTAAATATATTATTTTAATCAGATATTTAAAATGAATTTAGATTCGAATATAAATTTAAACTATTTTCATATTTTCCTCTCTTATGAAGACTATTTTATTATTATTTCACTTTTGTTTTTCGGTCACTGTATTAAATTAATGGTTGAGATCGTTGCAATAGAGATTAAAGGAGAGAGTACGGGAGGAGGGAATCCAAATCCTTAGGTGATCTACAACAATTAATTTAGTTGCTTCATCTTTGGGTTGACTCTAACCACAAGTGTAGTTTTGTGGATAGTTAGTATTTTCTCATCAATTAGGACCTGATCTCCAACTTTTTAAATTCTTCAACCCTTCTTAACTTAAATAAATTGAACTACCCAACTCCCTACCTCATGCTGATGTGCTAAAAATCTCTTCACCTTCCCCATTACAATTCACCAACCCTAATCACATTGTTTGTCATCAAGGTCCCCCACTTGTCATCTTCCAATTTCAAAACATATTCTTTTTTTACTTAATTCAAACTATGTCCTTCAAATAAATTTATCTAGTTGATTTTTTCCCCACATTTCTAAAGCCATTTTCAAATTGTTGTTTAAAAAATAGTCTTTCAAAATTATTTGGTACAAAAAAAAAAAAAAATTAAAGAGGCCTGTTAGATTTCAGAAAATGTTTTGTTTTGCTTTTTTTTTTTCTCTCACTTTTATTTAGCTTTAAAATTGTAAGTCAAACTCTTATAGTTGAGCTGGTAGTT
>JBBPBR010000004.1:73754096-73771995 GCA_037974775.1 Cicer pinnatifidum
ATATAATATTTTTTTTTAATTAATTTTATATTATTGAGACAATACTAAATTTAGAAAATATTTATATATTTTAATTTTAAAAATATTAAAACTGAGGCTTTTGATTAAGTACATTTTATTTTAAAGTCTTTTAATTAAGTAAAAATTTTATTTTTCATAAAGATTTAAAGAAGCTTTTTAATAATTTTATCATAAATCTGACTCTATCGATAAATTTGACTTTTACATATATTTACTTCCAATATTTTATAGATACATATCGTTAATTTTTATATATTCATATGTTATGTAATTTTTTTTCTTCTTTTTATTACATTATCTATATAATACAATTTTTATCAATTGTTTTTCACTTATGATATTAACGAATTGTTCCGAAGTACTCCAAACATTTTCTATATATATATATATATTTCAGAGAAAATAATATTAAAAAGAAAAAAAAAAGTAAGAAATAGAAAGAATTGAAGAGAGATATAAAAAGTGGAAAGTGACGTGGATTGTGGAGAGTGTTAGTTGGAGGAGAGATATCCAAACTCATAATTCATCTACCCCATATGCTTCTTCAAGATGGAATGGAAGACCGACCCAGGAAGAAAAAAACACAAGTAAAAATTAGTGATTAATTATAAAAAGAGAAATTTGAAGTAATTTTCCTTTATGAAAACAATTTAGATTAAATGGGTGATGTACGTGCATATAATTTGTGAAAAGAGGATAAATTTTTCCTTATGACGTGATTTCTTATTAACTAACTAAATAAATTATATGAACCCTAAAAACCAACTCTAATAATAATGGTTTGTTGCTTAATTTATAGCATGCAGCAGCAACAAAAAAATTGAACGTAGGTAGCTGCAGCTTTAATTAATTTATTCCTTAATAAGTAATGAGTAAGATATCAATATATGGTTTAAAATATAAATTCTAAAACTGGAAATGCACAATGCAAACAATAGTAAACATTGACATGATCCGGTTTTAGACATTAAAATGTAATGTTATGCGGTGAATGCCCAACAAATAAAAAGCTGCGTAGGCATGATCATGTAATTGAGGAAAGTAAGTACCTATTGCTATTGCTATAAACTTTAGGTTGTTGACATGACCTTGGGTTGGATGCAAAAATGTAAACCCCCATTTATGAGAGAACACCAATCAATATGTCTATCTTTAATTTGTACATACTACTATATACTCTTTCTAGCTACACTCTATACTGTATAGTATATCCATCCCCTTTTCTCATATAGATTATTAGATTATATTCCTCCTTCATATGATTCATCTCACCAATTTATTTTATTTTATTTTCTGCTAATTGATCAACTACATTTTGATAATTATGTACTAATTTGTTAATTTTTTTTACAATGTAATACAATTACCTTAATTAATACCAAAAATAATATGTAAAAAAATATAAATAAAAATAATAGTTGAAAAATTAATATTTTAGATAAAGTAAACTGCACTTACAACACTTCTAAGAAAAATAATAATTGAAATTAATGAAATTTAACAGATAAAAATTACTATTGAAAATGAACGGATATATATATATACACTACTCCTAGCTTAAACTTGTCGCACATGCAAACACTACGGTATGGTTTTGATAAGTTATTGAATTAAATAATACTTCATATCATATTAAACAACCAATTAAGAATCAGAACAGAAAGAAGACCTCAATTGCCTCATATATTATTGATAAAAATAAACGGTTTTTTACATTTATGAGTACCAAGTCAAGTAAGCTGCACTATCAGCTTATATATTTATATATATATATATGAGAATGGAATACAATAACAACAAACTTAACTACTTTTATGAATTTGTTATATTGTATTTTGTTCGACTTTTAAATATATGATTTAATGAAAACTCTGCAACTTTTTATAAAAGATTACTAGATTTATTTTGCTATGATGCTAGACTCAAACGTTTGTATGTTGTATGAATTGAAGTAATTCTTATACTTCCATTAAAAAAAACAATGGAAACAGTCAAGAGACTTAATAATAATAACTAATTAATAATTCATAGAAAACCTAAAAGAACTATGATAAAACTGAATCCTAATTAACTATATATTCTAAAGGATTAAAATTGTCTATTTGTAATATATTTTGCGACTGGATTATCTAAAGTTAGATTGTCTCTTTCTATGTTATAGTGTAACATAAAGCTGTTTGTGATGTATAATTAGTTTTCATTAGAGTTTATGATTTTAACAACTTAGTTTTTTTCCTCTCTGAAATATTTGTGGATCATCCATCCTTCAATATTTTCGGGTGGAAGTTGGTTGTCCAACTAACATGCTTTCTTTTCTCAATTTCATAATTATTTGATTTTGATTTATATTGGGTTCAAGTGTGATTGATTAAGTTTCAGATTTTGAGTTGAGATTTAATGTCAAAGTGATATTACATCTTGCCCCCTCGAAACCTCTTTTATACTTGATCTTAAAGTATCTTTTCTTAGTTTATTTGTATACTTTTTTAGTTTTTTGTGTTATTTAGGTGGGAGACGTGGAATGGGTTCCTCTTCATATAGGTTTGTTATTAATCTATTTTATTAATTGTTGGGTTGTTGATAGTTGTTTCTTTATGTAACAAGTTGAACTTTGGATTAGTTCTTGTACTCATCTTTTATTCTATATATATAACTTTTGCATTAAAAAAAATCATCCTTCTTATGTTGGATGTGTCTTCTAATAGTGTTTGATTTTGATATTTTTTATAAGTAATTAAAAATATTATTAAGAGAGAAAACTTTATAATGAACTACAAAATCTGGACCAACATGATAGCAGAATAAATTTATGTATTTTCTATGAAAAGTTGCATAACTCTCACAAATTTATATGTTCGAAAATCGGACTAAAACAAAATGAGAAGAACCTTCCGAGTATACTTTTTGATTTTGATATATATGGATCCACCTGAAGCTAACAAGTAAGTGAGTTACGAGCTTATGCGCAAATGAATTGCGTTCATAACCGTTTTCAGTTTGAAAGATCCTATAAATGATCCTTAGCCACAATTTGGATGCTGAGATGAATCATACTTTCAATCCCTTGACCCTTATTATGTGAGGATTTGGTGACCTAGACTATTATATATTGCTTTTTAGTGTAAATAAATGGTATTCTGTTCTATAAAATAAAATACACAAAAATCATAATATATATAATGAGAATTCATTACATTACATGTAAACAAAATTGATAAAAAAAATGATTACAAAATATTAACGTAAACTGGTATGATATTGATTAAGCAGTCCCACTTAGTTGTGGAAAGGGTTCAGGAAATGGAGCCACACCACTATCCTCCACCATTATTCTCTGTTACTACATCTCTCCCAAATCTGACATATTTCTTACACAAAAAACTCACATTTTCAGCTATTCCAGAAATTTAACCCCACTCCACGTGAATCTGACACGCTCAATTCAGTATAATAAATTCATTTCAAATTATTCTACTTATATTGCCATCAAGTCAGGTAGATAAAGAAATAGTATATAGTAGAACTTAATAAAAAAGTATCTCTTTATATATTATTCATTAATTATTAATTACTCTTAAGGTATTTAATTTTTGACTAAATATATTAATTTTCATATACTTTATTTTTTTTGTATTTCATTTCATATGAAATACTAGTTAGACATACAAATACAATATCAATAAATATGAATATGGAAAAGCTGGTTGCTTGCTAGCCCTTTGCCTTCTTGAATTTCAGTTACGGAATCAATGAAGTAAGCTTTCAATACAAGAAGATCGGTCTCACTCTAAATGGAAAAGGATGTGATGAGTTTGGCATTTGCCTTGTCTTATGCACATTTCTTCATCCTCCACTGCTTCCTAATCCCTTTTCATCTTCCTATAATTTACTACTAATGAGGAATCAGGAATGCACTCAAAGGGCACATCTTAGTATATAGAGGATACAAAATTTATATTCGAAATTCTACATTTCTCTTTTCTAATAATGTGTTGTTATGACTAATGTTAGCATCACCATAAACAATAAATATAATTACATTTAATTCTATATCTACTAATTAATTATTTGTGTGTACTAGTACCATGTATTTTTGTTTTGAAACTAAGAATTCAGTATATAGTGCTCATAATTTTTAATTAAAATGTTAAATTTAATTGGCTATAAATAGTGGTGTGTTGCTCTCTTAAAACGTATTAGTAGGGGTTAATTCACCAGGTCAAGTTGATTATTTATTGGGTATGAGGTCACTAACTAATAATTTGTAATTGAGATGGGTAGACATTTATTATAAAATCGAGGGAGTATTTGAAGTTCACAAAGTTTGTAAGATTTGAATGATACCTCTAGCAAATTGATCTATTTTATTTTAATGTAAATTCAACTGGTATATTTGTATGCAAATTAGTATTAAATAAAAAAATAATACTTGTGATCGAGAAAAAAACAACTATCAAAATCATAAACAGCATAATTACTTACTATATTTCAAAATACAAAGGGATGGTGATACAATTACAAACACGATGCAAATGCAGATGCAGCAAGTGATAATGACATATAATAACAAAGCTGATGGTAATAACAAATTGACAATGGATGCATTATTATTATTGTTATTTTAGAACGCGAGTGATCTTCACTCTCCCACTCAACTTGTATCGTGAGCGTGAGGGTGAGATAGATGCTGCAGCATCTTCAAAAGCTGGGCCCCTTTTCTCTTTCCTCTAGCACTACACTCCCCTTGAAGTGCAAGCTCCACAGCACGCGCCACCTCTTCAGGAGGAGCCGTCAACTGTTCCCCAACATCACCACCGTAAATCACAGCCAACACTCCAATAGCATACTCCTTCCCACGCGCGCCGGTGTTTCCCATGACGGTAACCATCACCGGCACCGCAAGCGCGTGAGCTCTCACTTCCTCCGCACCTTCCGGCACCGTACACATAAGCTCAAGCGCAGCGAGCGCCCTCTCCGCAGGAGCACCATCGAGCTCCGGCGCAGATTCCACGACGGCGCCGACGGCTCCGGCTTCAACGGCGACACGACGGTTAGCCTCGGAGAGACAAAGCGCGAAGAGTATCTTGGTGGCAGGTTTGGCTTCCCGTAAATTACGGATGAGGGCCCGCATGAGGTTAGGAGGACAAGGTGGTTGGTCTTGAGGCGGGTTAGGAACGAGAGAACGTTCTAGAAGGTTAAGTGCAGCGTTAAAATCGGTGGTTAGTTGGATGTCTGACACGTGGAAGAGTTCTTGGAGATTGGGAATTGTGAAAGGGGAAGGAAGTGGAGGAGGGTTGTGAGTGTGAGTGTCAGTGGGTGGGGGGGTATTTGGTGTGGAAGTGGGGGTGGGAAGAGAGAATCTCCATTGTGTGAAACTTTGGGAAGTGGCGGAAGAAGAGGATGAAGTTGAGGATTCGCATGTTGTTGAAGTGTTAGTGTGAGTGTGGGTGTGTGTGAGAGGGAGTGGTGGTGTTGTGCCTGTGGCGGTGGGGCTAAGTACGGTTTGGCCACACTGTCGGAAGAAGCCACATGAGAATAGTTGAGTTTTAAGCTTTGGTTGATGGCTTTTCATAGTGTAGTGGTGGTTATGGTTGTGAGTTTTAATTTGTGTATGTATGAATTGAATTCTCAACTTGTTTTTTCTTTTCTTTTTTTGTGGGAGGGGAGGTGATTCTTTGAGTAACAATGATACAACATTGCAGGATAGTGTCGTGTGTACTGCTTGTGTGCAGTACGACGTGGTTTTTGGTTTCTGTCATCTTCGTGAAAAACAATATATGACGTGGCTTCCCTTTCTCATTTCACATATTTTTTTATTGGAAAATTATTCTTCGACACCCATGCACATAGAATTGGTGATGGGATAAAAATAGAAAAATGAAATGAATGAAAATAAACCAAGTGTTAAAGAAAATGAGGTTTCGAAATACAATTTCTCTTTTTTATTATTCATAAAAGTCTCAACCTTGGTCGCTATTAAGAAACTTTAGTGTGTGTCTAGTTTGACGACGAGATTTTAAGAAGTGATTTTAAGCACATTTTCATATATTTGCATGAAGTGGATTAACTTAATTGTCTTTAAAAATATTCAAATTTTAATTAATATTTTTAGTTCTTTATTTTAAATGTAATTATGTAACTTTAATTTATTGTTCAACAAGTTTTTACTTGAATTTATGTAAATATAAATTATTTTAAATATAAATTAATTTAAACTCAACTCACTTTTAATTAAAATTTAATTTATTCAAAATTAAATTTATCATTGCAAAATAAAAATACATTTAGTTACTTTGAGATAATATTTTTTATGTAATATAACGCAGCATCAATATGCTTATGCAAATTGTAGATTTTGAAGAAAATAAAAATATACAAAACCATCTTAGCATATCATTAGTCCAAGAGAGTAATCCTTTAACTCATGTTATTTTGAAAGTGATTCCTTATTGATTGTCAAAATATCCATAACAAGATTGTTTGCATTGCTTTGGTGTTTCCTAGCCTGTCTCTGTTGTTGGAGATTGATAAAATGGAGCGTGTTCCCTTTAGTTGCCTTGTGATTTATTTTTCCTCTTATAATATATTAAAAAAAAAAAAAAAAAAAAACTTTGATTGATACATGTTAAATCTTAGGAGCTTCATTGGAAAAGATTAGTCCTTTTCAGTCACACCCTTCGTGAAAAAAAATCGGCATCCAAACAATTTAGTCAAGTTCGTAGCGATTTATTGAGAGTCATACATAGAGATGACAATTGGTAGGGTGTAGCTAGGAAAATATAGTACTCGTCCTGTAGTTTAATACTCAAACTAATTACTCACGCTTTAACTAAAATATATCGATAAATAAATGATATTAACTAAATTTAAAAATTATTCAAATATCTTAAATTCAATCATAAAGTATTATAAATCAAAATATTTTTCAATTAAAAATATTTTAAATAAACACTCGTTACAATACACATTCAAATATACATAATAATACTTTATGAAGTTGCAAGTCTAATTATAAAATTACGATTAATAAAATATAACTTTTAGTTATAAAATCACACAATTATTTACCTATTTATTATAATCAAATTCTTAAAAAGTTTACAAACATTTATCTTTTAATTATAAATATTATAGTTGTTCAATCATATTAATATATGTTAAAACATAAAGGAAAATAATTAATTAAATTAAACACTAATATAACATACAAATAAATAAATAAATAATGTATTTATATAAATGTCGATGCGGAGTGAGTACTATAATACTTGTATCCACACTCATACCCGCTTAATTTTATGAGTAATTACCCATTCCCATATTCATACCCATTATACGAATTTTTATCTTATCTATTGTAAATTTTTTTTATACAGATACCTACTAAATTTGAATCTAATTGTCATCCCAAATGATTGATCCTCTATTGGCCATTTATAATACCGTACGCTAATGGGCTTCTTTTTTGAGAATTTAGTTTCTTTTTCATCATTTCACTATGGAACCACAGTAAGTACCAACAATTGTCAATCTTTTAATGAGATTATGGTAAAAACTGTCGATCTTTGTATTTAAAGCATGTTTAAATTGTAAAGTAACAAAGCAATTAAAAATAGAGAACTCAAATTCATTCGTAAATTCCTATTTTGACAAAAAAAAAAATGGAAAAGAAATATTTTTCTGCCACCTCATAGTTGAAATTGATACACTTCAATTACAATGAGCAAAATATTTCATCAAATGCAATTATTAAAAAAAAAAAACATTTCATCAAATGTGGCCTACCGTATTTGTTTCACAAAGCAACTTCCCTAAGAGGTATGTGATTATCCTCTTTAATCCTCAATTTACAACATCAGCAATATCCATTAACCTCAAACAATGGAATGTGACGGAATTTTACATTACTTTAGTAATTCCAAGCTACAAGAACTCTGCGTCGAAATGAACTAATAAATAAAAACAAAACTAAGACCTACTTAATCCTTCAAAATTAAAGAAATTATAGAGCACAAATGGACGACAGATCATCTCCATTTCTCTTGTAGATCTTTCCTCTCCGATAATACCCAAGTAACAAACAATGCTGCTACAAGTGCAACAATTGTTAGAAGAAGTAGAGCATAGCTGAAATCTTCAGTCAGTGAATCGTAAGTTTTAGAAGGAGCAATCTGAGTAAAAAATAGATCTACTCCATATGCAAAGACGAGGGATGTAGACTCCAATTTGGCAGGTACTGTTACAATCCCTCGGAGACCTTCTATTTTTAGGGAATGTGTAATATAAGACTGCAGAGATTCAAACAAAATGAGTATGAATTTCATGTTAAGAAGTCCAGTAAGCTTTAAAGAGAATCATGAGTTCCAAGTTGGTTTTAAATGCTTATCTAACTAGTATGCATTTGCTCAAGCAGATCTATTAGACTTGAGGCAAGAAGATATGTAAATGCCAGCTACTGGAACGATCAAGGTCATTTCTCCAGCCTCATTATCACTAACCAATTCCGAATTTTATAGTGGTATACTAGAAACAAGTTATTATAGTTGTGATACATGTAGTACTAACTCTCTAGCTACTCCCTCTGGTACACTGAAAATTTTACCGTACACAACATGTATGAACAAATATATATTGACAGCTATAATTTAACATGTCCTGTATTTTGCCTCTAACTATCTAAATAATAAAGATCACAGTCCTTCGTCAGTTCACAATTTTTGTCATCTAAAATATGTCCCCCAACCCGTCACCCTCTTATCAACGTTATGTCTCCCTGACCAGAAGCATTTTGATATTTACTGTGATAGAAGAAATAAATTCATAAACTTACCAACGAATTCAAAACTCACCTCGTGTTCAGAAATCATGTATATAATGACATGATTGCACCACTAGTTAATGCTTTTAATTTTTATTCACACACAATAAATTTCTATTAAGAAAATAAACAATGATTTTTTTTTGGCTTGTATCTAAACAAGGAAACTTCAGCTCCAAAATATACCTGAGAAATGATTGGCAATGAATCGGTAAGAGGAATAATTCCTTCTTCTTTCTCAGCTTGTGAGGGATTGAGAGTCCGTCGGGGATCCAAAAATCGTTTATCAATAGCCAAAACCTGCAGCAGAAGAAAAAAACAGTAAGAATGTCATTAGATTTAAGATTAAATTTAAATTGAGAAAAAAGCATGTTGTTTCTTTTAATTTCAAGTTTTCATGGGGGGAAAGCAGTCATGCAAATAATTCATACCTGATCACCAATTGTTCCAATCAGAAGATGCTTTGAGGTTATACCCTTGGCAGTTGAAGTCACTTCTATGGCTTTCACAGAATGAGTAAAGAAGTATGATTGTGATTTTGCTGAGACTTCTGGTCGATAATAAGAAGAGATGGGTGATGTAAGATTATGCTTCCCAAGAACAAACTTCCAAATATCTTTGTTTTCCTGTGAAATATATTCCAGCAAATATCACATTAGAATGATGAACAAAGACAATAACACAAAAATAAAAAATGAATGGATGAACATAAACCATGTAAAAATAGAGCAAAAATTAGATAGAGAGACAGATAATCAAATAACAATACACAAGTTGGCTGACATACCGCCCGAGACTGGTCGTAGACCTCAATAACTGACATCTCATTTCTGTGCGCTCTGAGATTAAAATAGTGGTAGACGACCCAGTTTTCACTAAATACCTACAGTAATAATATTCATACGAGTCAAATTCATATCATGCACCATTTGAATGGGAAAGTAGCGCAAAAACTTACAGCATGAACAGGACCCTGGCAACCATGATGTATCATGCGGTGCAATATGCGACCAGTCACAGTATCAATGATGTAGATGACCAACCATGCCTCCTCTGGGGTTGCTGTTCCAATTTCCCCACTGGCTTTTGGTGCTGCATTTGCAACAAAAAGTATATTCTTTGATATATACTTGTACATGACATCGTGGTCAGTCATAACTTTTGCTTGCGTATGAACAACCTGGATGAAATGAAAGTCAATAACAAATTTAGGAAGAGAGGAAGCAAAGAAATGGCAGAAGATTCAATGAAAGAGATAACTACGTGTTCAACTTAAATGACTTTAGAAAAACTAAAGGCATTCTGATTTAGGAGCATAACCAAACTTGGATATTAAGACTGGCAAACATTACACTGCATGATAATTTGGTAGGTTGAATCAAAAACTTAATTTCATTCTTTATAATGAGTCATGACATTAATTTATGATAAAACCACCTCAAGAAAAGTCAGCCTGTCAAGTTAAGCACATACTCATTAAAATAAATAAGAATTTTGGATAAAGCATGTTTGTATACCTCAGATGGAATATTAACTTTTTTAAAACATATGCTGATATTGTATTAGTAGAATATAACAAAATATGTTCTTTTAATTAAAAACAACAAAACCAAAGCCACCATACCTCATTTGATTTTCTTGTCACTGTTGCAATAATCTTTTCAGATTCAGATGGGAATACAATTGACCATAAGTCCCTGAATACAAAGCAGTATTCATCCACTACTTCATGAACGCAATTGCTCTTCAATGCATGACCTCTAATAACACCATTATCAGCCTCAACAGAGTACCAGTATATATTTGAAAACTCACGTTTCAGAATCTCGATAGCTTCAGGAGTTTTTGGGTATAAATATGCATGTTTGTTAATGTCAATAATTAGATGCAGACGCTGTTCAGTTGAATCAGTATAAGGCAGTGGAATAACTCGAGCCACAGTATGAGCAAGACTCAAAGAATTGAGTTCCTTCCCAGTGTATGCATCAAGAAAAGAAAGAACAGTTGGTGCAGTCAAACTTGATCCACATCGGCCAATTACCAGAATAGATGGATTTTCATCCAGTGCGTGATGATGCGGAACCTGCCACTGATAAATGTTAAGCCCAACTGGATGTTCACACTCCTCTGATTTGCGCAGAGTATGAGACATAATAGACCAAACTACATGTCCGTCTCCAGTGTGCAAAGCAAAAACCTTTCCTGCCCTTGTAAGTACTATAAGCAGCTTACGAAAACCATTATGATCACGAGTCATTTTGCTTTTCTCAGAACTCCTCAACCTAAGCTTTTGAATAGCTACTTTATCCTCAGGGCTTGCAATCATTAGAGTTCCTTTGAGTTTCAGCACATGTCCCTTTCAATATAAATTGTCACACAAAAGTACCACCATTAGTAAAGCAGTAGTAGATGATATCCACAGAAAAATCCCAATTCTAAGATTAAAACAACAGAATATATACATATAGAGCAATATCAAGTGGAAGTGTGAGAGGGTCTAATCTTGATAGCCAAAACCATACATGAACATTCAAGATTAATTTTTCTAATGAGAAGTACTCTCATGTGATACACACAAACAAACACACATGTATAATAAAATAAAATTAGACAGTATCAAATCCTTGTTAAACATATCAAGGACATACCTTAAGCCATTCAAATAGGTTCTGTTCCACTTTTGCCACAGACACACCTTCCTTTTCCACAGGTAGTTCGGATGTTGTTACATCAACAACTGAGGCAAGACCGTCCTCTCTACTCCAGACAATTTCACCTTGTTGAACTAATAGGAGTGAATGGTCCTCCATTACCATTAATGCTCTAAACCCATGAGATCTATCTGTCCTGACATAATTGTTTATGAAAATCTTCTCAATATTTCCTCTTTGATGGTCTATTACCAAGTTTTCCTTTAGCAAATCACTATTCCAATCGTTAACATCCTTTACTGAGAGGTGAACTTTATTGTCTTCATATTGAACACATGCAAAAACATGTTGATCCTCTGAAATTGACAGAGCATTGCTAAAAGCTGCTGTATTATCAATTTTGTGCACTACCACCAACTCACCTTCATTTGTCACTTTAATTAAAAGAACCCAGGAATTGATTTTTAATGCGAACAGTCCTGGAAGCCTGGATGGTAATATTACTGCCTGTCCAGACGAATCCTCAATGAGGTCTGAAATTTTCTTCTGGTTGTAGTTAATATCTCCATTGTTGATGTTTATTGTTACTATCTTTGATCTTGCACTGTCCAATACCACAAACTTGTCACCTGGGACTGATAATAATTCCCCTGAAGTTCTAAAGGGAAGTACTAAATGATTATTCTTTAACAACTCTCCATTCTCAGCATTCAATACATACACATTAAAATTTGAAGAACCAACAAAACCAGCTACATAGATCACTTCAGTAGACTGAATAATATCGGTAACTTCAATGCTGCAAATACGATTAAGATAAAAACATCAATGGCATTTGATTGCTTCAAAAAGAACATTTGGCTTATCAAACTCTATATCCGTCATACCTCTCACCAGCAAAATCTTTCCTCCAGAGAACTTCACCGTCTATGCCAGAAATGGCATGGAGACACCCTTTACCAAAAACAAGGATCAGATCATCCTTGTCAGCTTTCAAATTTTTCTGCAAAATGTAAAAATTGCAGTTAATTGAATGTGTTTGGAAAATACTCATACACTGTCAGGTTCATGACAGTAGACGGGGCTAGTGCAGATTCATAAAGATGGCAATGCTGACAAACTACCCTGCCCCACCACCATCAACCAAACCAAAAAAGGGAGGGCAGGTTAGCCTATTTTGAAAAATGGGTTGGTTAAGCAAACCCACTTTTTATGGTGGATTGACAGGTCAACCGGTTTAACCAATGAGATTTTTTAATAAAAACAAGATATTAAGTGGCAAATTGAAATGAATAGAGCTTCTGAAAAGATTTAATGAGATAAGATGTAACTGAAGAAACCAAGTTTGGCTTAAGGCATTCAAAAGTTTCAAATAATAAAAAGAAATGATTAAAAAAAAACCTAAATAGCTCTCTAAATAGCTCTCTTAATTTCAGAGGGTCTATAGATCAAGAAATCCTAATCAAAAGAGAGACTAAATTATCTCCAGATCCGTCATATCTAATTCCAGACTTTGGTCCTTAGAATCAATGTCCTTTTTCTTTTTAATTATTCCTCAATTGCCTTATTCATTTTCAAACCACCGCTCAGTTTTTCATTGTAAAGTGTCAGAGAAATATGCTTTTATTTGGTCTATGATGCCATGATGCCGATGCCAATGTCAATGATGTGCTGCAAGTAAGGCTAAACAAATATGTCATCAAGTATTTGTCCATATAATTTCCAGAATGGAAAACCACAATCATGAAATCTTTAAAATGCTTAGTGGCTTAGAATATGTGGAACAGAATGTTTGCATTCTGTCTGTAGTTTCATACTTCAAACATCAGGTGGGGCTTTTTATTAGTTTTAGGAGCTTTCATATGAGCAACAGCAAAAACTATTGAGACAAATTCAAGTCTCGCATTGAAAAGAGACAAGGCCTAAAAAGAGTTTATAAAGAGTGACACTATAAGATGATATCATAGCCTATCCAAGAATTGTTAGGTCACCCGCTATCAAACGACTTGGGTCACGCTCCAAATGTCCAATCTTGGGTCTAAGGGGTGTGTGTTAAGAGTCCCACATTAGATGAGATATGACATGAAAATGTGTTTATAAGTGAGAGAAATCTCTCACCTTACGAGTCGGTTTTGTAGGGTTGAGTTAGGCATAATGCCAATTATAAGAAATCCTTTCCCACTAAATGATGTCACTGTATACGTAATCATGGATTGAATGATGCCACAATGAATTGTTAAATAGCCAAGTATTCACATGTTTGAAGGAAATAAAATACTATGGCAATATGTTTGTGCTTCTATGGTGCAAGGGGAGCTAAATCATTAAGCATCAAGTTATGGCAGATATTGTTTTCTTAATCTTTTTGTAACATTCTTACTTTACTCAATAAGAAACTACAAATCGCATTTCATATCTAACAAGAAAAGCTATGGTACTTATAAAAAACACTTACTGGAATGTTTAATATTGACTTTGATTCCTTTGATCCCTGAAGAGAAGACTCCCAAACCATCTGCCCATCAGGTAAGTTCCATGCTCTCAGTATACTTCCACCAGAGGAAAGAGTTATGACATCTGAAACATTTAAAAATACACTTATGAATTCAATCACTACTGTCTGCTTAAACTAAAACAAATCTTGATGCAGAAAACAATTCATTCCAACAAAGTAACAACAAGCACACAGGAAAAGACAAATTAATGAAACTTCAACTAAGAAATCACTGTAAGTCTTTGTACTAGTGCATGCCATCCTTTAATTTATCATAGTTTGAAACAATGAGACAGAAAACATGTGGAATATCATTCGTTTCCAATATGCAGATAGGCACAGGAGATATTTGGACAATAGACACTTGAAAGTGGATATCAAGTGGAACAAGTTTGAGGGTAACTTTACTATGTTATGAGAAAGTTGTTTACTCTTCGATATCTTCCAGCAATTACAGTGAGACGGGAATCAGATTAATGCACCGAGGTTCTAGATATGCAATTCCAACATCTTCATGTGAAACCACATATGGGAATTACAACATAGATTGCAATGACAGGACTGCATGTGACTATGCGCTTATGAGGAAATATATGACATACTTGTGATGTTTTGGTCAAGAACTTGTTGTTCTTCAGGTATGTTAGCAGAAGAAATCCAAACAAAATATATTTTCAAAGGGAAAGCAATTTTCAAGTAACTAAACTGAGTACAAAAAGGAATAGAAAAGGATCATGGTAACAAGAAGAATCCTAGACATTAGATGTCACATCTCAATAAAGAGATATTTGTTATTAAATTAAAAATTATAAAACTACAGTATAACTTTTCTGTAGTACAATTAACACTAGATAGCATGTAGTGTCATTCTGCAAGAAAATATATCAAACGAAAACAGGTTAGGCATATTACATTTTCCTAGGGCAATGTCGAGTCCATCAACAACATCATTGGTGCCAAGAACATGCCTCCAAACTGCAAGCATCAAAAACACAGTTTATCATTTTCTGATTCCAAACAAAAGAAAACAAATAACCAAGCAAGCAAGCAACAGTTGTTCCTTGGGACGGCTTGATTTACTTTGAAACCAGTTAAAGACTATTAAGTTCAATATTGGTCATTAACCTATGGTAGCTTCGAAAACAATATTACGTTACTAACAACAGTGCTTGTTTGGTTTCAAGGTGCGAATGATAAAATCACAGTGATTTTGCAGAAGCACTCTATGGCAGAATGCTTCTGCAAAATCACGGTTACTCACTGTGATTTTATCGATCACACTGCGAAACCAAAGATGCCCTTAAATTAATAGACTGCAATAGCAGTTGAGCAAATTAGCCATACAAATCTCTCCATGGCGAAGGTCGAGTGAAGCCACAACATTCTCTTCAGTAGACACCAAAACACGCTTTCGCCCAGTCTTTTGCGTATGGAACACAGCTTGCTTCACCTTCCCGATGTACTGTTGGTGCCTGCGATTAGTAGCCAAAAACATATATTAATTGTCACTAATATTCAAAAGCATAAAAAGGCAAATTCAAGCATTAGAATCAAAGTTTTCGTTATTTAAGCATAAACTTGATTCAACTCAAAGATAAAAACCGATCAACATATTTACTAAGCTTTAGATTAAGCAGCTAATATTTGTAAAAACATTGATAAGTTTCAAATTAGAAAGAATATCAACACACGGGTGAAAATAGATCGAGGTTTAAGTGTCGATGATTACGAGTGAAGAATGAAAACGATTTGAAATGAAATGAAGGTAACATGAGTAATTAAAACAAATCGAATAATCGCGTGAGTTGAGGTGTGATTGAACTCACCAATCCATGAGGCCAACTTGATCTTCGTAAATCGAAGAGACGAGATTGGAGAGCGAGAGAAAAAGGAGAAGGGTGAGAAAAACCCTAATCGCCATGGTTATGGCGATTCGGCCACACGCACGGATCTGAAGAGTGAGTGAGTAATAAGAGAGAGTGGTAAATTGTAATCCTCGCGGTTCACGGCGTTCTTTAGGAAGAAGATACAAGCTGACTTCTCACACAGCGCAGTGTTTGTTTTGGATTAATTAAATTTTGGGGGGTCTAATTAACTTATCAAGGGCACTCACTTTTCTGGTTAAAAGAAGGAAAATAGATTAAGGCCACTTTATTTTTTTTTTTTTAACCTTTGCTGTCTACTGAATTAAATTTCAATTTCAATTATGATATAAGGAAAGTGTGATGAATAATTATTATTTGTCATAATTTAGTTTTTTTATTAAAAATTGTTTCGACTAGTTAAAATTCAAATTAAATGTTTTGAACGATTTATTTTTAATTTGAGTTTAGTCATTTTGTTTAAATATATTTTTATAAATATTTGTATTTAACTGAGATAAACCTTATGAAAGAATACTCAAATTACTCTCTAAAATATTTATTTAATTACAAGTACTAGTTTAATCTCTCTTTTTTTTTAAAAAAAAAAGTCCAAATGCAAAATAATTTTTCACACACATACAATTCTAATCATTCAATCTAATATATTATAGTATACAATTTTGTAATCAACATCATTTAATTATTTATTTTAATTGATAAATTATAATTTAATGATAGTATTAAACTATTTTATAATATCAATACATAATTAGTTTCATTTTTTTAAAAAAAGGGTGTTATTTATTATGAATAATATTATAAAAAAGAAAATAAAAAATGAAAATAGAAATTCTTAAAAATAAGTATTTTTCTTTATAAAAACTCTAATATATATAGCATATTGTAATTTAATTAATTATTAATTTTATAAATAATTCCTCGTCTGTCTCTATTTATAAAAAAAAGGATTGATATATTTCATTTAAAATATAGACTAAATAAATATAACTTTTGCTTAAAACTCAAAATTCTTCTCCCCTACTGTTAATCGAGCGGTTTTTATTCCCTACTGTTGAAACCATCGAATTTGGTAGAGTTAGTTCTTTTAGGGCTAAATCTATAAGCTTTTGTGAAAATGGTTGTATGGGTTGGTTGATGTGGCTGTGTTGGTTTGTCTTTTGATGAAAGACGTGGTTTCGGTAGGAATTTTTTGGCGTCTTCTTTATTTTCAAAATTTAACTTCTATGGAGAATAGGATTGAATGTTAGGATTCCTAGAGGGGATTTAAGGGAGAAGAGGTTGAATAGTATGGTTTTTAGTCTATTTTGTTTTTGGTTCTAGTTTTGGGTGTGGTGGTGTTGGTAAAAACTAAAGAGGAATAGATTGAAAAAGAAGAAGGATAAATGGTCTGAGGAAGACTGTTTTGTTCTTGTTTTGAACTCTCTTTCATGGTGCTTCAATTATGAGCTCAAGGTTTTCTTAGAAAATTGGGTATTTATGAGTTTTGGCCAGGAAGATAATGATCGTGAGTACTGATGGAAAAGTCATGGGAAATCATAGATTTCTTTTTTAAAATTTTAAAAGTGATTTTGATTTTATATGTTTTTAAATTATTTTTATGATAATTTGTTTTAAAAAAAAGTTGTTTCAGATATATTTATTATCTATTATAAAAATTAAGTTTGATATTTAATAATTTAGTATTCATTGTTAAATATTTTAATGTGATAAAAATTATGTTTTTTAAATAATGTATTTTTCAAAAATAGTTTTTATTTTATTTAGTTATTTTCTAAAATTTTATTATTCAAAAACAATTATAGTAAATAAATAAAATTCTTAAAATGATATCTTAAATAAAATATTTAAATTAATTTTTTATTTAATTTTTTTATAAAAATATTATAATAAAATGATAGAATAGTATAAAAATTATTTTTTTAATCTTAAACAAATAGAGCTATATCTTGGATTTACTTTGTATTATTTTATGTTAATGGATATTTAAACTGAAGATGGAGATGAATAGAAACAAATATTAATATGCTTA
>JBBPBR010000004.1:73772319-73785671 GCA_037974775.1 Cicer pinnatifidum
CTTATAGATTATCCACTATTTATAGATTAGATTATCCAACAATGATGCCTTTAAGTCGATAACAAGATTTAAACTTATATTATTGTAAAATATAAGTTGATTTTTTATATTGAAAATACATAATTTAAAATGAAATATAAACAAAAATAATAATTAAAAAGTTGAAATATTTAAAATTAATTTAAAGTAAATATATTAACTTTTAAATAATACTTTTACTTTTTTTTCACATAATAATAAAAATATATATATTTTTGACAGAAGTGTTTTCTTTTTTGTTTTAACATAATCGAACTTTTTTTTTTTGTCAACACCCTCTTAATTTTTCAAAATAATAGTTTATAAAAGATATAGACAAAACAGAAATATTGATGTAACCCATTTATAATATAAATAAAAACATGCCAATGTATTTTTATATTTTTATATTTTAATTTAATTAAAAATATTGATATTATTAAATTAAATATCTTGTTTAATTCAAATTTAAAATGAATTATAACAAAAATTATCGTATTTGATCTTATGAATAAAATAAAATCATACAACTGTTTGTCCCTTTCTATAAGAAAAATATTAACATGTACCTTAATGAATGAAATGTTAACATGTTTAGCATTATTTTTTTATAAATTTTTTATACTTTTGTTATCTCGAACGTATTTCATAAAGTCACGTGTTAGCTTGAGTTTAATAATACATCATTGTCCCTTTATTTTGTTTCCCCACGGAGGATTTTAGTTTTGAAGTTGCATCCTTTTAGATCTCTAAAAAGCAATCATAGAAACCCAAATCTCAATCTGAGACATCACCTCATATCATATGGCACTGTCTTCTCTTTTCAGTTCCACTTGTTTGCAAAGTTGGAACAATCACACACCTCCTCCACTCAGCTTCGCTGTCATTTAGGTACTTCATATCTTCTTTCACTCTTCATTATTGAAGCATTTATTTTAACTTGATATATATGGTTTCTAATTAGAGTTGAACTCAATGTTTTCCTTTTGCAGTGTTTTATTATGCTTATTTGGAACTATAACATATTGGTTACCCAAAAGTGATTGGTGAATATGCACTTGTTATTACTGTTACTACTTTTGGATGTGAAAGACAAGTACTAGCTTATGACCACTTTGAATACTTTCATGCTATAGTTGTATTCATCAATGTACTCATTTGGATTTTGGAGTAAAGTTAATGAACATTATAGATTTGGATTTTAGTGAATGGCATCTATTAGAAGAACCATGACTCAAGTTCCTGTAGAACTATGTTCTGTAGCTTCCCCTTTGTCTAAGTCCTCATCAAGTCCTCGAAACTCTCCACCGTCCGATCGATTGTTAAGTTCTTCTGTTACGGCACTCGATTCCCGTGCCTCTGTGCTTGGTGTTTTCTCACCAAGATCTTTGAGGGCTATTGAGAGATCAAAACCAAAAGGACAGATTTGGAGGAAGGTGATTTTCCATTTTTTCATATGTTTCATTATTGGTGTTTCGATTGGACTCATTCCGCTCGCATCAAGAAACTTATTGTCCCCGAATCTCATGTCGAAACATCAAGATTTCGACATTGAGGTAATATCTAAAGTTAGAAATTTCCGTTCGCTTGATGAAAATGTGAAGATAAATGAGACACCATTAGTTGTTGATGAGGATGTGAAGTTTGATGCTACTTTGATTTCAGCAGTGCAAGAACAAGAACTAACAGATGGTGTAGCATATAAAATCTCCAATAGCCAATTTTATGATGATTCATATTTTGAGTCTCGAAAGCTTCTCATAATTGTCACGCCGACTTACAATAATCTATTTCAAGCTTATTACTTGCATCGCTTGTCGCAGACTTTGAAATTGGCCGCACCTCCTTTGTTGTGGATTGTTGTTGAGACAAATTCTCAATCGGAAGAAACTGCTGATATCTTGAGGAGTAGTGGAATTATGTATAGGCATCTGATTTGCAAAATGAATCTGACCAACAACACAAGCCATAGAAGGAATGTTATGAGAAATTATGCACTAGCTCACATTGAAACTCACCGCCTCGATGGAATCATCTATTTTGCGGACGATGATAACGTATACTTGGTGGAACTCTTCCGGCAAATGAGAGAAATAAGGTGTTTTGATTTCCAAGATATTAATTTTTTTTGCTGCAACTTTTTCTCCTTCTCTTTCACTATCACTACTACTCAGATGAATGTTTTAGTCATTTATTTTTGATATGTAGAGTATTGAGGCAATGTGGATAAGATAATAGCAATTATATATACCTTCAAATTATACTAGGACCCATGGTTCTAATTTTGTCAATTTCTGAGATAAAGACTATCTTTATACATTGCTTCTTCAAAAGTTTTCTGCATAATGTAAAGTGAAATCTTAATGAGAGTCCTATTTTTTTTTTGCAATGGTTTTTTTCTTCTTTTCATGTCATTAGTTAGGACTTAAGAGATATCCTCATTTTGATTTACAGGAGGTTTGGAACATGGACTGTAGCAAGACTATCAGGGGATAGAAGTGGCATCATCTTGCAAGGGCCAGTTTGTAATGGAAGTCAAGTGATTGGATGGCACATAAATAATGAATCAGATGTGAAATCTAAAAGATTTCAAGCTGAAATGCCAGGTTTTGCCTTCAATAGTACAATACTCTGGGATCCAAAGAAGCGGCACCGACCGGCTCTTAAACCTATCATGCAGCTCGAATCAGTCAAGGAAAATTTGTGGGTTGGTAACTTAGCATATCTTCTTCTTTGTTGGTTTTAAACTTTTATATATTATATAGTATATTATTTTGTGTCCAACCCAACCTGTCAAATTGGTCTGTAGCGAAATACATCAAATTTCGGATTAGGTAACTGTTCGGCTGAGACTCACTGTGTGGGGCGAAGCCCCTTGCAGTATGGTTCGGGGATAAACTTGTAATCTGAATTGTAGTATTTAAACACAAGTTGTTATCTAATATGAAATGATGTTTTGATCAATTGTGGTTTTTTCCCCATATATGCAGGTTAGCACATTGATTGAGCAGATTGTTGAAGATGAGAGTCAAATGGAGGGTTTAATGAACGACTGCTCGAGAGTTATGGTTTGGCATATTGATCTCGTGTCATCTTATTCGTTCTATCCTCGGAAATGGATTACAGAGAACAACCTAGACATTATTTGGAATCTTCCACTTGAGCAAAATTCTTGATAAAGAAGTGGAGAAGGAGATCACTATATTTTCATCCTATGGTAAGTGAAAACTTCAGTCTCTGACTAATACTTTTATATCCCATTTCCATTTCTTTTAAAATAAGTTACTCTCAATCCTTTTATATTTCAAGTATTACCTCGTAGATGCTTGTTAGATTAAAAAATATCCTGCTGAAGTTAATTCAAGAAAGAAAATAGGAAGATTTGATATTCCTGCAAATATCAAGCAACCAGTCTCAGAAAAATGCATATACTCTAGTTGCTTCTATAATGGAAACTGTTACGAATGTAGGACGCGATGGTTCAAGTTAATAAACCAAAAATGTTATTGATAGTTACAATGCGATACAAAAGACAAAACGCCGACCTCAATATATACTAATATTGGGGAGACTCCAAGGAGCATCGAATGTATAGGACGTGAGAACTCATATTTGAGGAAGACATTGTTGGAATTTAAGTGAGTAGCAGTCCCACATCAACTATCCCACATCAACTATGAATTGATTAAATGTTAGATATATAACAATAGTTTCAAATTTTTGGTAGAGATGTGGTGTCCTAATATCTTGGTGGTTATGAAACATCGTACAGTTGTTTTTTTTAGTGCTCCTCCAACTTCCTCATAACTCTTAAATCTTATTCATAGTCAATAATATGTCATTTTAAGATGCTTTATATTCTTATGTTTTGAAAGCTATAAACGAGTTGGGAATTATTGTTTTGAATGTGTGGTCGTGTTATTATACATAATGTCCCAAAATAGTACATTCATGTTCTGTTCTGCATTGCTGCAGGGAAGATTATAAAGAATTGGAAAGCATCAAGCTAGTGCTTCTTTATTTATCTTCACCTTCTCAAACAGCAACTCCGATATCACATTCGCCATGGCAGTGGCTTGTAATATCATCCACTGATTAATAGTGCATTTTAACCTCTAACAGCATATGCATTATAATTACAAATTGGAATTCATTCTGAATTTTGCAGAGGCAGGAAGCCAGGAGTGTTTCTACTGATCAGTTGGTCGTATGTATCATATATTTGTTTCTTTTAACAACTAAATGGTATCTCTCCTGTAACATTAAGAGGAATTTTGAATGTCAATATTTCAATGCTTACCTAGTAATTTTGTTTCATTTATTTTTTATTTTTTTATTTATTTTTTAATATTATCACTGGAAGTTTTTATGTTAAAATTTCATATTGACAAATTGCCAATAGAAGTTGAACTCGCTTATGAGTTACTTTTTATCAACTGAATTCATTTTTACTGATTCAATTTATATTTATCTTATCATAAAAAATGTAGTTTATATGATAAATTCAAATAAGCTTATTTTTCTAAGCTTTAGTGTGCATATCCATTTATTTATCTTATATATTTAAAAGAGTGTCTAAGTTTTTGTGTTATCTCGTTTTTAATTTTTCTTTTCTCAAGTACAAGGATTACAGAGTGAATATAAATTCGTTATTACAAAATTTTCTTAACAGATTTTCTTCTTATGTTCAGATGAACTGTCGTTTATCTGACTATATGTATAATTCATACGAGGAATATATTCAATTTACACCATGATACGAATTACAATTTAGTTTCTTTAACATCGATATATTTTTATTTTAAAATTAACGTTTAATTATATGATTGGTTCCAGTAAATTAATATTTTATTTTTGTTTCTGTAATTTTTTTTAATTTTAATTTTAATGCTGTAAATTCAATTATATTTTAAAATTGTCTTGTTTTGAATAATTATTAAAAATTCTAAAATGACAAATGGAGAAATAATAAAAATAAAAATAAAATAAAAAATGCAAAATAATAACAAAGTATATACAGTTTTATTTTATTTTCGTCCAATAAATTCGCGTTTTTTAATTTATTTACGTCTTTTCTTCGTTATCATATTTTAACCGTCGCTGATGAATTATTTTAAAACAATATTAAATTAATAAGGTTAAATTTGAAAGAAAAAAAAAGTACAAAAATAATTAAAAAAAAAAAAAAAACACTAACAAAATAAATGAAGACGAAAATGGGGGATGAAATGAAAACACGTAGGTAACCGACTTAGCTGAGTAAGCTTTAAAATGTCATGTGGTTTGAAGTCGCAAACAGTCACATCGTCTTCTTCTACTTCTTCTACACCACGCACGCATCACTGAGAAATATTATCATCATTCATGGAAACCAAACTGTTTGATCCGTTTCTTCACTTTCCCTCCGTTTCTTCATCCACCTCTATTTCCACACGCACATTCTTCTCCCCCCTTCCTCTTCGTCGCTACCCTTCTCTCAAACTACTCGCTCACAATTCCCTCTCTTCACATACCGATCCAATTCAACATAACCAACCATCTCAATCTTACTCCCCTACACCTCCCAATCGACAACTTCGCACCCCTCACAGCGGGTATTATTTCATCAATCTTTTTCATCTTAAATTGATTACTACTAGATTATTATTTTATTCATTGAAATTCAAATTTGTATTTCAATATTTTTTGTGAGTTTAGGTATCACTTTGATGGAACTGCTCGGAAATTCTTTGAGGGTTGGTACTTCAAACTATCCATTCCGGAAAGGAGACAGAGCTTTTGCTTTATGTATTCAGTTGAGAATCCTGCGTTTCGCAAACAATTGACGCCTTTCGAATTGGCCCAATATGGGCCCAGGTTTACTGGTGTTGGGGCCCAAATTCTTGGTGCTGATGACAAATACATTTGCCAATACACTCCTGAATCACACAACTTCTGGGCAAGTAAGCATGCATTTCCCATTCATGCCTTGATGTTTCAATTTGAGGGGAAAAATAAATAAATTTCATTTTTTTTTTCATGTAGTTGTAAAATGGATGATGAATTGATGATCACATTATTACAAGTTTATAACTTATTCATGAATTGTTGTTTCAATTTGGTGGAAAAAATAAATAAATTTCATATTTTTATGTAAATGAAAAAATGGACCATGAATTGATGATCACATTATTATAAGTTTATATAACTTACAAGTCAATGTTTTTAAATGGTTGTGTAGGTAGGCATGAACTGGTGTTGGGTAATACTTTTGCGGCCAAACAAAATTCGATACCTCCAAACAAGGAAGTTACTCCTCAGGTAGGTTTATGTAACCATCTTTCAATCTATCTGTCTTGCAATGGTGACTTTTTCCTTAAATTTTCAATAGTTTTAGACTATTCCTGCAAACCATTTATATTCTGTCACAATCGCATTACTTGTTATAAGAGTGGCTTCCAGAAACAAGTCTTGTTCTTTATTTCCGTTTACAAATGCTTATTATTTGGTCACTTTGCTTAGGAATTTAATGATAGAGTGCTGGAAGGTTTTCAAGTGACTCCCCTTTGGCATCAAGGTTCCATTTGCGATGATGGAAGGTGGGAGTTACATTGCTTTTAAAAAATTGTTTCTTCTTTGATTGATTAATTTGTTATTTGACACAAATTTTAATTATAGGTCGAATTATGTAGAAACAGTAAAGACGGCTCGCTGGGAGTATAGTACACGTCCTGTATATGGTTGGGGTGATGTTGGGTCCACACAGAAGTCAACTGCTGGCTGGCTTGCAGCTTTTCCTGTTTTTGAACCACATTGGCAAATATGCATGGCTGGTGGACTGTCAACAGGCATGTGCTAACTTGGTCTAATATCCTCATTTTTTATGTCTAATTTAATTTGCCAAAGTATTGGCATTAAACCACTCAGATTGTGGTGTTGAAGATATATATAATTATTGCTAGAGCCATGTGATAAGTTTGGAATAGGAGAGAGGGCATGATGATGAACGTTTATAAGGTCTATGTTGGACTAACACTGGAATGCTATGACTTGATAATTAGTTTTAAAGTGCATTTGTCCTTTAAAAATTATTCACTTGTTTGTAATATGTGTCTTCTCTTTCGTTTTTCTTATATTAATAATGAATCGCAGGTTGGATAGAGTGGGATGGTGAGAGAATTGAGTTTGATAATGCCCCATCTTATTCAGAAAAGAACTGGGGTGGAGCATTCCCGAGAAAATGGTTTTGGGTAAAAATCTCTCTTTCTTCACTGAAGTATATGTCTAGGCTTTATCAGCACACCGGTTTCATGGCTTGCTATGAAACTTCAGCTATAGCTTGTTGCATGCGATCAATTGCAAACCTTCTTGTATTTTGATTGAAAATTATGGTCAGAACATTGTATTTCATTGTTTTATGGTTACTTTAATTTTTCCAGCAGGTATTTGTGGATTAATATGCTTTTGTGTTGTTATATGGATATTCAATTATTCTCACCAATATTTGGATGAGTGTTTGCATACATTTTTTTTTTGTCTCATATTATTGATGTCTCATGCAGGCTCAATGTAATGTTTTTGAAGGTGCCAGTGGAGAGATTGCACTTACAGCAGCTGGTGGATTGAGACAGATTCCTGGGTTAACTGAGACATTTGAAAATGCTGCATTGGTAACTTTATACACGGCATTCAGCTATCAATTTGAATCATTTCATAAATCTATTATACCGACTTTATGAAGTATGAAGACTACATCTGAAATAAATGTCGGTGGTAATATGAATAATTAAAGGACAAGGATGTGAAGCTAATTTGTTTGTTCTTTTTTGTTGTTAAAATAGCATGTCTTTGCTCATGTTAGTTGTTCTCTTTGATTTGATAAAATCCAAAGCGATGATGAAAATACTTGACTTGTTTAGTATCTTCAATTACGCATTAATTGCATTACTGACACTTCATGAAAACATGTGTCATCTGGTTAAAATTATGAATGGTGAGGAGTTATGTTAAAATTTCTTGTTATGTGGCTCAATTAGGTTGATATTTCTTTTGAAGTGTTCTATACTTGTATATCTAATGTCTGTTAGTGATTTCTTTTGTTTCAAATTGTGGTAAAAATAGTGTTGTTCTTGTAGGATTAGTTTTGGGTCTATTTGCCATTTTCTGTTGCATACAATAATACTTCCTATGTTGCAAACTGACACAGATTGGAATTCATTATAGTGGTAAGTTTTATGAATTTGTGCCATGGAATGGTGTTGTATCCTGGGAAGTTGCTACTTGGGGCTATTGGTTTATGTCTGCAGACAACGGCAATTATGTGGTAAATATTTCTCTCGAATTACATTTTATTTTATTTTGGTGGTTGCCTTAAGAGTAATATTACAATGACTCACACTACCTATAGTTGTTGGTGTTAAACTATGAAATCTAAATTACTATTTGATGATTGCTGTGAGAGAGGGTAAAGAGTTTGAGAACTGAACATGTTAATGAATATACAATTCATTATAGCAAGTGGGAGTTGCTATGCACAATTTTAATTGAATTCGTTTAGGAGCCTTTTTTTTTTCAAAAAACGTTGATTTTTATTTTTTTTATACTTTTAATCGTAAAACTGTCCTTTGTTTTCACTTTTTTGGTGTTTTCAAAGATTTATATAGAAGACAAAGATGTAGATAGGTTAGGAGGGCCTTGTGGCTAATGACAATTATGTCCCTAGGAAATATTCACCGCAGAACTGTGAAGCTAAAAATTCAAGAGTTTAACTAAACGTGAATTGTTGCCTGTGATTCTTATGTTTCCATACATAGGCTAAATGTATCATATTTTTGCAGGTTGAATTAGAAGCCACAGCAGATGATCCAGGTACTACATTGCGTGCTCCAACATCAGAAGCTGGCCTTTCCCAAGCTTGTAAAGATACATGCTTTGGAATTCTAAAATTGAAATTGTGGGAACGAAGATATGATGGAAGCAAGGGAAAGGTGTATTCTTACTCACACACACATAATATATATAAATTGTTCCTATATACTTGGTGTTTGATTTGATTATTGGAACATGCTGATGAATGTTATGTGAATGGCAGATGATACTGGACGTGACAAGTGACATGGCAGCTCTAGAAGTTGGAGGAGGTCCATGGTTTAACACTTGGAAAGGCAAGACATCAACACCACCTATCCTTAGTCGTGCTATTGGATTACCAGTAGATGTAGAAGGCATATATAATCTATTTCCCCTGTTTAAACCACCTGGCTTGTAGTAACTTGTTTTGTTTTGTAAAACTTTTCTCTTGATGATTGCAAGTGTTACCATTTTTTTTAATGAAAATGTGCCATAGGAAGGAGTATAATAAAAGAGATACTTTTTTTTTTTGTCAACTATAATAAAAAGATATAATTGCTTTATTGATTTCTTAATTTAAGTTTAGGTAACTTTTATCTTTTTTTTTTCTTTTTGCTTTTGTGATTTGATTATTTATTTAATTTTAAGAAATAATTTAATCTTTTATATTTTAAATATCAATAATATTATTCTTTTTTTACATAAACATAAAAAATTCATTAAAATTTTCAAATAAAATTTAAAATTAAATTAAAGAATCGCAATAGTAATCATGCCCAAAAGGAATAAAGTAAAGTTTTGCGAGCGGACAATTTATTGTGCTGAAGAGATAGTCGTCGTGGCTGTGGAATGGTTAATTGTGCTATTCCATACCGGTTATGTGTCTGAACACTATTGTTACATTCCTCCACGGCAAGATAGCTTCACCAGCAGAATTCTCAAACCAAATCGTCAATTTGGTACTCCTAATTTTGTAAGATGATGAACCTGCATAGCCTTTGTTGGAAAACTCACCTTGTTTGATGATTTTCTCTTTTTAGGGTGCAAAAGATATATGCAAATTCCAGAGACATCTACACTTACTCGATAATTAGTTTTTGATTTTTACGAATTGATAATTACCTTTTTTTTAATTGTAAAATTTTAGTTTAAATAATCCCTTTTTTGAATGAATTTTGCCGTTAAAGATTATAATGTGTCGTCCTAATTGCATCTCGCTTATGAAAAGCCTTTATTTTTGAGAAAGTTATAATGGAAAACCAATAGCAAGTAGTGTAACACCTTTTAATTTTTATTTATGGGGATGGGAATGAGTATTCTGAGAAATATTTTTCTTAAAATAGATTGTATTCAATTTTTATCTACAAATCAGTCATTGGTTGATTCTACGAGTCTGCAAATAAAAAAACAACAGAAAAAGAAATACAAACAACACGTTTTCCTACTAATTGATAGCTCAGTGCCTCGTGTGTAAATAAGGAGAGTTACCGCAAAAGCAAATTCTGGTTGATGCATTCTATCATACAACTTAACGCAATTTGATAACAAGTTTAGGTCAACTTCCAAATCAAAACAATGCACATTTTAGAAATTGAGGAAATATCGTGGAAACATGTGACTATTTCACATGAATCAGACCCATTAATCTTCCAATATTTTTTAATTGTTACCAATAATAAATATAAAACAAAATATTACAGTAGTTTAGTAAAAATAAAATTATATACTTTTACAAATCCAAGGAATTAAGTTGTCTATCTCACAACTTAAAAGGAGAAAAAACAAAGGTCTTGTTTCCTTTGTGGACTTTTATGTGTTTACATATTTTCTTAAATGTTTATTCATTTAATTTTGATGAAATTTCTTTTAGAGTAAATATGATCGTGGTGAAAAGATAAAATATTAATTAATAAAAATATATTTTGAAGGCCTAATTGCAGTTTTAGTCCCTCTATTTTAGCTGAATCACGAAAGTAGTTCTCCCATTTTGTTTCTCCCCATTTTTGATCCCCAAGCAGATTTTGGTCCAAAACTTCATAAAACAAAATGGGGGATTACTTTCGCGATTCAGCTAAAATAGGAGGACCAAAATTGCAATTAAGCTTATTTTAAAAATAATAAAACTGAATTTTAATTTTAATTTTAATTTTTAGAAATATAGATAATTATTCATTTCAAAATTCTTTTAACTTCTAATTAATTATTAAAATTAATATGAATACTTTTTATATAAAACAAAAAAAAAAAAATCACAAAGTAAACAGCCAATTATTTCCTCCTTTTCCTTATATTTTATTTTTGTCTCTATAAAAACTAAACCATTTGGGTCCTTCATTTGACAAATCCCACAGTTCTTGCCTTCCTAATTTTCTATAATTGCGTGAAGTTTGGGGTGGAAAAAAATGACATCTACTGGGAGAATAGTCTTGTTCATGTTTCTTGGGTCGTTTGTGTGGTTTAATGCTCAAAATTCATTTGTGAGTTGTGCTTTAACATCAAAACTACAAAGAAAAATTGCTAAAATCAACAAAGAGGGTCCTTATCTTGGTTTAATCATACCAAATTCTTTTGAACTTAACCCTCTTCTACAAAATCCAGGCTATACTCCTAGTGACAACATCATAGATTTTGCAGGTAAGTGCCTGCGTCGAATTTTCCATTTAAAAGGACCAAAATTAAAGTCTGACAATTTTTTTTCTTAATCGTATATATCTTTTGTCCAAATTATGATTTTATATTTAAAAAAAAAAAAAAAAGAATTAATCTTCCAAACAATCTATATATGTGTATATATAATATATAAATACAAATACAAATATCCACGAATATAATGATTAACTTTCTATGCTAAAAAAAATTGTTAAACTTAATTATGAATGAAACTCAGTCTGTGTGTATATATATATATTGAACAAAATGGACAATCTAAGTTTTTTGTGTGTAGAGCATGTAGGTACGTACCATAGTACTTTCTAATTGGTCTAATATTTTTTTATTTTATTTTATTTTTATGTCTAATAACTAATTAGGAAGGAGATTTCGTTTTGGAGCCATTGGCCACAAACCTGTTATTCTGGTCATGACGGGATTGAGCGTGGTACGGTTTCTTAAATTCGTGTTTCAACTTTCAACTTGCTTTTTAATTTATACATTTTTCTTAAGAGCGACAAACGTTACCTGAATATTATACACAAATTAAATAGGGTCTTGGTAAATTTCTTAAGCAAATTTTTAAAAACCCATGTATAATGACAAAATGTTATCTACTTTGGAGACAATCCAAAGAATTTGAATATCAATGAATAAAACTAAAATTGGAATTAATTTTGTTTCTAGTCATATATCAAACTCATAAAAGAGTTTTAATATTATCTAACATTAAAATCACATCATTCACTTTGACATTGAAGTTGGATGACTGTCATAATCGACCTTTTAACATATCAATATTGTTAGTTGATGTATGTCTTATTCACAGCTTATTTTATGTTTAGGTTAACTTGAATTATTATTCTAAATATTTTATGTCTTATTGAACTTGTTTTATATTTGGGTTGACATGAATTATTATTCTAAATATTTCATTTAGTATTTTAAAATATTAGTTGTTATATTTAAATAATTATGTTTGAGTATTTTCTTAGGACCTTTAAGATTATACCACATGGATGGTTATGATCTATTTAGATTAATATATATCTTCTTTTAGAAATCAATGAAATAAACAAAGAAAAATATTTTAATGTTCTACATAGTTTTCTATTGTTTTCCCTTTTCTTAACTCAGAAATCCTAGTTTCATACATACTCAAAATTATAATAATTATAATTATAATGGCTAATATTTTAAAATACTAAATAAAATATTTAAACTAATAATTCATTGATTGGATTGATCATAAGCTCTCTATCATGTTTGTTTATTTTTTATGGATCCGTAGATAGTTAAGGGTTATTAATTCATTAGTGGAATTTAGTTAATTAGTCTATTTTGTACTAACTATTAAAACAAACGTGTAGATAAATGCAGCTATAACTACACAGCTACTGCTAAGCTTTTTCCCTGTAGATGGAGTGGTACATTACGGCATTGCTGGAAATGCAAACCCTACCTTGCATATTGGAGATGTAGCCATTCCCCAATATTGGGCTCATTTGGCACTATGGAGCTGGCAGGTAATAAATAATATACCACAATAATTTTTATATACTTCCCATTTTTAAATACATTTATTATTTTGGAATATAAATCCATAAATTAAGATCAACCATACTTGATATTTGGCGGAAAGCAAATTGAGTTGTTAATTTTAGTTTGGTGTTACACTCTTTTGATTTTGGTACTGTAAAACTTTCGTCTCTAAATTTTTTTTATTTGATAATATCTCTAGAGTTTGCATGTATTGAAATGTTTCGTTAACTTTATAATTTTTTTAGACTTTATCATCTTTTTATATATATAGAAAAAACACCTTTACTGTTTTTTTTTTTTCAAATAAACTATTA
>JBBPBR010000004.1:73786038-73796431 GCA_037974775.1 Cicer pinnatifidum
AAAAAGAAAACGAATAATTGTAGATAAACACAAATGAATTACATAAATAAAATGGTACTTTAAGTACAACGGTATATAAAATGAATAAATTAAATATATTTAAAATATAAAAAAAAAATTAAAGAAAATAAATGTATTTAATTTAAATTTTAAATTATATATTATTTTTTTAATTTAATTTTACTTACATTTTAAGATGATAATATATGTGAAAAATAACATATTTTGTAAAATAAAATGATACGAGATAAAAATAATTCATACTCATGTTGTCATTATTGGCTCTAAAGTCTTGTATTTGATATAGATAAATTTTATGAAAATCATTAATTTAATCTCAAATGAGTCATCATCTTACTTAATTACCTATCACGTCCTGATAATTAATTTGTTAATTTCAATTAGAAGGTCCATGGACAAATACAGTAATTTATGTAGACAAGAGAAGCGGGCCAAATATATTGATTAATTATATCGACATGAAATTGATTTGCGAATTGTATTATTATATGCAGAGGTATGGTCAAGGAGCTGATGATACTTTACCCTTAGAAAACAATGGTGACTACACGAGGGATGTTGGGTACTTAAAATTTGCAGATTTTACATCAAACTTAAGTGCTGGCAGTACATTTGACAACCAACTCAACAATCTTTGGTACCAACCAGAAGAGATTTTTCCCGTTGATGGAATTCCTGAACAAAGGCAACATGCCCTTTGGGTTCCCGTTGATTCCAAATACTATCGTATTGCCAAAAAATTACAGGTTAAAAAATTGCAACTACTTTAAAACTAATGAGATGAATCTTTGTATAAAAATGTGATTAGTTTTGAATATTTTCAGGACTTGAAGCTAGAGGCGTGCATAGACTCAACCACATGCTTGACAAGTACACCAAAGGTGGTTCTTGTAGAGAGAGGAACAAGTGCAGGATTGTACCTAGACAATGCAGCATACAGGACCTTCATTTACAATAAGTTTAATGTGAGTCCAGTTGACATGGAAAGTGCATCAGTAGCACTTATATGTTTGCAACAAAGGATTCCCTTCATTGCTATTAGGGCTCTCTCCGACTTGGCCGGTGGCGGCACCGCTGACTCAAATGAAGCTGATACCTTCTCACCACTCGCCGCCACTAACTCCGTCGCCGTCGTCATTGAATTTGTTAAGTTGTTGTCACACCACTCCAAGTGATTCATGTTAATGTATCCATTATGTGATGTTTATGTTTTTTTCTTTCTTAATATTCTCAAATAAGTGCAATGATATGCACATGAAGCCAACAACTTTGTTCTTAGTTGCTTAATTATCCGGAATATAATTAATCTATTTATTGATAAAGAAAATAGTAAAACTTGTTTTGTAACTACACCTCAAATAATAGCTACTAGACATTTGATTTGATAGGTTGGGTGCAGGTTTGAATCTGAAATATTTCTCCTTTGAGTGAGAAAAATTAAATTAAATTTATTTTACCCTAACTTTCAAATGGTCTTTTAACAAATGGTCTGGCTTAATTAGCTGTAAAGGCTAATATTTCACTGGATATATTTATTTGATTCTTGCATCATATGTATTTTCTTTCTACCATGAATGATTTATTTGATGCAAATTAATAAAAATTAAATTATATTATTTTTATTAGTTATTGGTGTCTAATATTCAAATTACTATTAATATAAAGTAGAAGAAAATGTAAACGGAATTATGTATATAGTATTAATTAGAGAGTGAAAATAAAAATTGATATTACATTAAAATAATTTTTATTTTACAATTGAGCCACTTATAGAAATACTTTATGATCCACTGTACGAGTTAAATATATTAATTATATAAAGTTTGAAAGACAGTTTTGTCATACTTAATTATTAGTAGCCAAGCAAAGATTAGTCAAAAATCAAAGTAAAAAAACATAAACTTGTGGGGATATTTTGCAAATCTATTAAAGTGGCCATGACACTAATTAAAAACATAAAGTGTTTTGCACTGTCTCTCAAGTAGTATGGTGAGCATATATATAAGAAGTAAATTAAAGCAGAAAAGAATTATTTGGGAAATTGGAAGAAAAAAATATATAGATAATTATCTCAATAATACTAAATATTCTTCCATTATTTGTATAGATAAATGACCAAATAAAAAAAATATAATTTTACATTGCAACAATAATTGACAAAAAATCAAATATAAGACCACCACAATTTTTAATGTAAACAACTTCCCTCAAATTGAGATAATAAAAATATTAAATTTAATTTAATAAAAATTTCTACTATAATTAATAATTAATAGACACACCATAATTTTTCTAGTAACATTAGAAAATATCAATCAACAATATTGCAACAACATTCTACTAAAGTAAGTATCCAAAGTAACTCTAAGAGAATGTAAAACTACTAAGATTATATATTAAAATAACAAACTTAGTAGTAGAAATAACATACTGAAATTTTAGATCAAATAGAGCAAGTTTACTAGACATTTGTTACCATTAAAATCCATTTTTCTTCTTCTTTTGTTACCGTAGCCGCAACATTCTTCCCTTCTTGTTTTCTACGTGCGACACTATTCCCTTTTGTTGACGTAGGGATTTATTCCTTTTTTTTTTCTTCCTCACATAGACTAAGTTCAATTAAAACACCTTTTTCTTCTTCTTCTTCTTCTTCTTCTTCTTCTTCTTCTTTTCTTTTACTTCTTTAATAATAATAATAATAATAATAATAATAATAATAATAATAATAATAATAATAATAATAATAATAATAATAATTGGTGGATTTCACTTGAGAAGTGAGCCCATCCAATAAATTTCTCTTTCGCAACTCAAGTGGGAAGGTGCTGCTCAACCATGTCAGTCTTCTTTCTACAACATATCATCTTTGACACTGACAAGATATTCTTCACCATATTTGAACCTTTCTCATTGATATGAATCTTTTCAATTGAAAATGACTTCATTTCTAGTGTGTCTCGTATCCAATGATACTACACCTCAATATGCATTGAATTTACATGAAAAGTCGGATTTTAGTTGAGATGGATCGCAATCTGACTATCACAAAATAACACAAACTTGTCTTGCTTGAGGCCTAACTTATGTAGGAATTTCTTCACCCACAAGTGTTATTTGGAAGCTTTAGTTGCTGCAATATACTCAACTTTAGCAGTAGATAAAGTAACACACTTTTATAACCTTGATTGTCAAAACACAACTCCTCCTACAAACATCATCGTATAACCAAAAGTATAATTTCTAGAATCAAGATCACCTGCCATATTTGCATATGTGTAGCCATCTAACACAAGCTCACCACCTCATAAACACACTTTGAAAGAACTTGTGAGGTATATGAGAACCCACTTCACTGCTTACCAATGATCTTTACCAAGATTAGAGAGAAACTGACTAATAACTCCAACTACATAAGCAATATATGACCTTATGCATACCATAACATACATCAAACTACCAACTGCAAATGCATAAGGAACTTTCTTCATCTTTTCTTTGTCTTTCTCACTTGTAGGACATTGATCATAATTCAATTTGAAATGAGTAATTAACAAATGGAGTACTAACATGTTTGTCATTGCTCATGTTAAACCTTCTAACACCTTATCGATGTAATTATGTTGAGACAACCACCATTTATTATTCTTCCAGTCACAGGTAATTCTCATGCCAAAAATATTCTTTGCAGGACCCAAGTCTTTCATTGCAAATAACTTGTTCTAATATTTCTTTAGAGAATGAATCTTCTTAGTTTCATGACCAACTATCAACATGTCATCCACATATAATAAAAGAATAATATAATCACCATTAGAGAATTTTTCAACAAACACACAATGGTCAAAAGTAGTTTTTCCGTACTCATTTTTCTCCATAAAAAAATCAAATTTATTGTACCATTTTTGAGGTACGTGCTTGAGCCCATACAAGCTTTTCTTCAATTTACATACAAGTTGCTCTTTACCTTTGACTTCAAAATCCTTTGGTTGCTCCATATAGATCTCTTCCTCCAAATTGCCATGAAGGAATGTCGTTTTCACATCAAGTTGTTCAACTTCTAAGTTTAAACTAGATGCTAACCCAAACACAACTCGGATAGAAGACATCTTCACCTCATGTGAAAAAATTTCTTCAAAGTCAATATCTTTTCTCTGTAATCATCTAATTTAATATATGTCGTTGTCAACTGATTCACTGTAATCTAAAAAATACGCATATGCTTTGCCATTGAATCTCTATCTTTGTATTACATTTTCACCAGCTTTCAAATCAAGAATGCTTTATTTTGCACATTCTTTCGTTCATACAACTCTTTTAATTTCTCCCTCATCTTGTTAGCATCTATTTAAGTTTCAACATATAGATATACATTTAGATCCAACCACTGTCTGATCAATGCCACTGATTTTCTATTCATTTTCTTTCAGTCAACGTCAAATTTATCTTTGGGTTTAACAGTGTCACCCTAAATAAGATCATATAAATCTTTACTGTATAACATATCTTCCATGAGAGTATTTCAAAATGTGTAATTATAAGAGTTGAACTTAATCATATTCAAACCTTTATTTTTCTCCTCCATTTAAATACACAAACCTAACTTACTGAACTACGATACTACTTTGTTGGAAAAAACACAGAGATAAATATCTCAATAATGCAAAATATTTTTTCTCCACCTATGCAGATAAATGACCAAATAGAAAATACAATTTCATATAACAATAATAATTGATAAAAAATTAAATATGAGACTTTTAACGTATAAAAATTTATTCAAATTGAGACAATAAAAAACTACATGACTTAGTTCAGTAATAACTTTCACTATAATAATTAATGGATACACCATAGTCTTTTAGTAACACTAGGGAACATACAAAAGTGAGTATTCTGAATTAAAAATAGCGACAATAGCGACAACATTTCACTAAAGTGAGTTTTCTAAAATAATTCTCAGATAAGATAAAACTATTAAGACTCTATATTAAAATAACAAATTCAGTGGTAGAAATAACATACTAAAATTGTATATATATAAAACGGAATAAATTTGCTACATACCTGTTATCACCAGAACATAATTTTTTTTTCTTTAATAATAATAATAATAATAATAATAATAATAATAATAATAATAATAATAATAGTAAAATTGGTGGTTTTTGTTTCAAAAATGAGTCCACCCAACACATATCCTAGCTAATATGAAACTTTCAATTTAATTTGAAGAAAATGTCTGCCAAAAATATCAGCATTGAAAATATTTTCCATCAAACTAATTAGAATAGGGATATACTTTTAAATATGAAAAAAAAAGAACTATTATATATGGTTACTAAAAAACTTAAGCACGTGCGAGACAACTATTCAAATTGTGTTACTGGTACATTACGACACCAGAAACCCCAAACCCCTTGTTGTCTTGATTCTTGAATTTACACCATAATATAGTATAGTATAAGATTTGATAATATTGTGGTTGAGATACAACCATTATACACCACAACATCATATAAAAAATGCATATAAAAAATGCAAATAGTTGAGTGCACTTGCACTTAGTTTAATGTGTCTCAACTGAACTCGAATTGTGCTAAGTATCCAAAGTTAGTTACTCCAATTTTTAGTGCTTTAATTTCTTTTTTGCCCTAAGTTATTTTTAAAATTAAGTAAGATAAAATAAATCATGTTTTTTTACTTTATGTTTTACAAAATCATAAATATGCATATATCATATAGCATGATACGATTGTGCTTGACACATGAAAACCTTCGAAGCATACAATACATATGTATAACATGAATTATTGAAGACGAACCACACATGCACACATACATATATTGTAATTTTTATTACTCTAATGATAATGTGAGTAATAACGTGTGTCAACAACAAAAACATGAAATGATCATCATATTAATCTTAACAAAATTATATATAGAAAGGAACATGTATCCATGAAAAACGAGATCATCAACATCTTCAACTAGACTTAATGGAGCATATTTGAGAGTACTTTGGACCATAACAATAACATAATTTAACTTTTCTTAATTATATAATTAATTTATTTTTATCATTTTAAATCATTTATGTCATGTATTTAACGTTCATTTTTATTATTGTTATATAAATTTAAGTTTATTTTTTTAATATTAAAATTATTTCATATTAATATTTATAAAAATATTTAAATCAACATTTCAATTTGTAATAAAATTAAATGCAAATAAAATATTAATTTATAAGTTAAATCTGTTATACTCAATATGAATTTCTTTTATAGACTGAATATAAACTTTTAAGAGTTGTATTATTGAAAGAAAAAAAATGAGAGAACTGCTTTGAGAGGATATAACATAGCTTTGAGAGGATATATATAACATAGTGAAATTTGCTTAAAGAATCCATACTTAATTTACCATTTGAGGTGCTGTTAGTTGTTTTTCTTTTGGGGCCTAGCCCTTCGTTTTGAAGAACGAAAAAGTGTTGTGTTTTGATCAACTAAAAACAAAATTACATCCAAAGTCATTTAAATAGTCATATAAACAAAAGATTTCTTTCCACATAGAAATAGTTACGATAAAGATTTCTTTCTATTTGCAAAAGTGAACCTTTACCACAATCACAATGCTATGATACTTGATTATTAAGAGTAGTTGAGATCGACGAAATAAGAAAAATAGTAAAAACAGGTTATAAGAAAAATAGTAAAAACAGGTTATGCATGCCTTAATGACTATATGTAAAGCAAAAGTTAGCTTGTTTCACACATACACATACATTTTCTGATCAATTAACTCTATACGAGTCAGTCTTTAGTTGAACAGTCACAAAATATATACATGTCAAATTGTCAATGTCTCGATACCACTTAACTCTTGTTTAGTTTAAAAGGATTGCTGTAAGAAATGAAGAATTGTCAATGTCTTAATACCACTAAACTCTTATTTGATACTTACAAGGATGATATTGTATAGTCCTTCATAACTCTTTTCTTTTGGAAATTTTAGGACCTAGCTTGTTTTGTTGAATATGAAATCTAAAAATACATATTAAAACTAATCATGAAAAGATGTATATACGGATGTATAACTTTTTTACTTCTTGAGTTAAATAGGCTAGTTAAAAGGTTATAGAGTACTTTGTATTTTTATTTGACTTGAGAAGTAGAACAATGAGAGAAAAATGAAAGATACACTTTGAATAAAGGTAGATGAATAATGCATGGAAGAGTTAATTTGTTTGAGCTATGATGTGGTTTAGTGTTATTCTTTTTATATTCTTTTTATATAATAGTAATGTTATCCTCTAAATATCCATTTGTTTACTTACAAATGCCTTTAAATATATATGTCATCTTTAATTCAATTTTTTTTTAAATATTAATCTATTAGCTTTATAATTCTTTAAAGTACCTATTCCCTTATATGCTTATAGTCATAAATTGATATCTTTTTAGTAAACCAAACACAATAAATAAGTATTGAGTTCGATCAAAATTATTGTCGTCGATGATTTTGAAAACTAAAATGATAAGTTCTGGTTTTAGTTTTGTTGGTGATTTTGAAAACTAATCATAAGTTCTTGTTTGAATTCTGGTTATGTTTGTGATTCTATTTTGCATGCAATTATGTTTGTGCGTTTTGCTCGCTATTTTTGCAGTTCTATTTTGCTTGTTGTTTGTGATGATGCTTATGTCGAGCTATGTTTTGCATTTTTGAGTTTCTGCTTGCTGTTCTGTTTCTGTCCAGTTCTGTTTTTGTTTGCATTTTATGCGATTCTATTTTGCGTCCATTTTTTGTTTATATTTTGTTTCTATTTGCGAGTTTTATTTCATCATTTATTTTTATTTTTATTTTATGCTTAATTGTAGTTTTGGTCCCCAAAATATAATTTTAGTTCAAAATTTTATGAAATTTCATTTTTTTTGTATTTATTTAAGTCACATAGTGCCTTAAGATCTCGTGGTGCAACAATTGTACCAGAAATTTATGATCATAAATGATGAAATATGACTTTATAAAATAAAATTTCATCAAGTTTTGGATCAAAATTCTGTTTGGGGACTAAAACTCGGGAGAAACAAAATTGAGGGACTACTTTTGCGATTTAGCTAAAATAGGAGGACCAAAACTGCAATTAAGCATTTATTTTGTTATGCATCAAGGTATCAATGTAGATGATGAAAATGATGATGAATTATTTCAAGATGACGATGAATGCGATGAATTTGAAGAGGACGACATAGATGACAAATTTGAAGAAAACAATATAGATGATAAATATGAAGAAGACACACTTGAATGATTTAGATAATGATTTTAGATTATGGTTTTTTGGATGATATTTTTTTATTAGGTATGTACTTGATTGAAGTATCAAAACTTCAACAAAAAATATACTTTGCTAGACTCGTAGATTAAGTATTAAACTTTATTAAATTATGTTAGATAATTTGTTTATTACCATTTATTTGAATTCAACTTTGTTAATAATTTATGTTAAAGTTGCATTATGTTTTCCTTGGTTCAATTTCTGTATGTAATTAAATTGATTATATACACAATAATTTATTATCATAAAATAATGGCAAAATATATAATTTATGATTTGAATTAAAATAATAGAAAAATAAAAATTTATTTTACATATATAAATACAATTTAAAATTGTTGCCTATAAGCTCTAGCAACATTTTATCAATGTTCTCATTGTGTTGCTTTAAGGCAACATTTAAATGTTACCTTAGGCGGTTGAAAAATTGTTCCATATTCTCATAGATTAGACAACATTTATAAAGAGTGTGTCCAAAAGTGCGAGAAAAAAATGTTACCAAAGGTAATAGGCAACGCTTGCATGTGAGACGCATGAAAAATATTGCCTATTCTCTTTGACAATATTTTTTGAATGTTGTTAAAAAGCAAAAATGTTGTAGTGTTTATTTTATTTAATTGTAACATATTTCTCTTTATTTTTTTTTTCCTACATAGATCTTTTATCGTTTACAACCTAAATTTTTTACCTATTTTTTCTAAAAAGTGATGATTTATCAAGATTTAAGTTGTAATGTTTATAAAGATAAATAAATACCTTATGTGAGAAAAATTAAAGATAAAAAATTTAAGTTTTAAACATTTATTTATAAAGATAAATTATCTATGTGATAAAATAAGATAAGAGACAAATTGGACCAATTAAAACTAAATAAGTTAAATGATATAGTTTACCTAAACTATACTTGTGTTGTGTCAAAATATAAACTGTATGTAGGTTGAGACTTTCGGGAATGAAGATTTAAGTTTCACGATACAAGAAATAAAAGAACTATGAAAATTTTTTTCTCTTCATTTTAAGTCTTCTGAAAAGTATTCAAATGTTTTTTGAATGGACTAATCTAAAACAATATTTTTCATGTCTAGATTGAACATTCTAAAAATATATTTTTATGTATTTGACAATAATGAAGATGAGAAAAGAAACACTTAAAAACTATTTCTTAGTATAAGTCACCATTATTATCCCAAAAAAAGTATAAATCATATGTATTTATTCATCAAGACAAAAAATTTATTTATGGATATTCAAACCCTTACATTAAAGAAGAGATTAATTCACAACTAATATCATAGCATGAGACAACTACGCACCTTCTATGATGGTAGATGTTAGAGTAGACATAAATTGAGGCAGCTCATTGAGAAAAAAAAACTCATTTCAATTTGTCCTAGTACTACACCAGAAGACTCAATGTAACATGTGTAAATTTGATTTCACATTTACATGAGTTAAAATTGATTTTAAATATATTTAATGAATTTTGACATATTTAAATATGTGTTTGGTAGAATTAATTTTAATATGAAATTATAATTTTTAACTTTTAACTACAAATATAATTTTTATACTTTTATATATATATATATATATATATATATATATATTATTCAATTACTTTTAGATTAATATATAAAATATATTATTGAGTTGAGGAGTAATTCAATGTTTGTTACTATAGTTAATAATTAGTTACTAATTGTGACAGTGACAACTTAAACCCTTTGTATAAATATGTGATTCAAACAATAAAGTTAGGAAAGTGCATTATGATCATTCTCATCTCAATATAAAATAGGTTAAATACCACTCGTGGTCCTTAACTTAATTTCAGGTAACATTTTAGTCATTTATTTATTTTTTTTCTGAATTAGTCCTTTATTTTAATTTTAAGTGACAATTTGATATTTTATGTTTTAAAATTTCAAAAATGTTATCATTTTTTATACAAAAATTCAAAAGAATCATCAAAATTTTCAACCAAAAACCATAAAATTAATAATCATCTTCAATATAATACAAACTTTATCA
>JBBPBR010000004.1:73796743-73811289 GCA_037974775.1 Cicer pinnatifidum
AAAGGATAACATTGTTGAAATTTTAAAACATAAAATATTAAATTGTCACTTAAAATTAAAATAAAGGATCAATTCGAAGAAAAAAAAAAGATAAAAAACTAAATCGTTATCGGAAATTAAATTAAGAGAACACGGATAGTATTTAACCTATAAAATATTATTAATGGTGATAATTATAACATCTTATTTATACTAAAAAAAAATATCGGATACATTGTTTTACAAAGTGCTTATTACTTTTTATTATAGGAAACACGTAAATATATAGTATAGTATAATAATATAATACCACCAGAAAGGAACAACGCATCCAATACTCGACAAACCAACGTGAAATTAAAGATTTATTTTTATTTTTATATGGAAATAGAACATTTTTCAGCCTTCATATAGCCAAGAAATTAATAAGCATTTATATTTGTTTAATGGTCTTTTACTACATTAAAATGTCATAAATGATAGACTCAAAAGAAGAAAAAAGAATGTCGTAAATGATAAATCGACGTTAAGAATAGTAATATTTCACCCGTAAAAGGAAACAAACAAAATAAAAAGGAAAATAGAATGTCCCTTTTAGCTGTGAATTTGAGGTCAATGACAGCCTTATCCAATTGGATTTCATTCCAAAGCCCAACGTGGCAGCTGTATTTTATCCATATACCCATAACATAAACGCGGCATTAAATCTACTATGATAGCCAACTAATCTGAATAACAAAAACATTAGGGTATTATTATTCACCTTACGGAAATAGAAACGAATTGAAGGACACGCATAGTGAATTATTAGTTCTGCTGACTCAGATTACGTATATCCAATCCAATTACTGTTATTAGTTTTAAAATTAATTAAAAATAATGTATATATTGTTTGCAACAACAAAGTGAGAAACCGTGTTTTTCAATTTTCACGTGGAGGAAATGAGATTTACTCGGAAACGAGTTGAGTCAGAGTCTGAGTCGAGTGGATTTGGGGTTAGGTAACAGAAACATTGATACCTAGCTTGTACAGATCAGCATCAACCGACTTTTTGAAAAACGAAATTTTCTCAACTTCCTAAATTAACCTCACTTTTTATTTTATTTTAATTTATTCTAATAAATATTTCTTTCTCTTCTTCTTCTTCCTCTCAATTTCTGAGTTCTTCTATCTTTGTTTCCACCAAACCCTTTTTATCTTCATTTTTTCGCCGTTAACAACCTTCATATCGTTGAATCGTCGTTCTCCTTTTTCACCGCCCGTAAAGGAATTACAATCGATTAAACATGGAGAGAGTCGTCGGTGGAAAGTTTAAGATTGGTCGCAAAATCGGAAGTGGCTCATTTGGTGAAATTTATATCGGTATCAAACCTTTTTTTTTTATTCCTTCGTATTTCATATAATAAACATTTTTCTATGCTTATGATTTTTGTGCTTGTGCTTATTCTTTCGTTGCTTTTTGCAGCGTCAAATATGGATAACTCTGAGATCGTTGCCGTTAAGATGGTGCGTTTTCGTTTATTTCTCGCCTCTTTATCATGTCATGCAAATTTTTCTTAGGTTTATTTTTTAATTTAATTTTTCCATTTTTATTTATTTATTTTTCAATAATTTGTGAATGTGCATAATTTTTGTCCCTTACATAACTCATTGATTTCGTTCATGCTCCGTTAATCTAAGAGTGATAGATAATTTTTTTTTTTCTGATAACATTTTGTAGTTGGATCAATGTATAAGGTTGGATTAGATGGAATTAGGGATGAGTTTTTGGATATGCATATAGTGTATGTGAATAAACCATTACAAGTAAAAACTTTTGTTAATTTTAATTAAGTGAACTGCACTTAGTAGATGTATGCTATGCTCTTTTACCCCTTTCTTTTGGACATACTTTCATATTCAGTTTTTCAAGAACTATGCACGAGGTCTGATACTGATTCGTAGTAGCTGCATTTATTTTCAACAGGAAAACAGGAGAACAAGACATCCACAACTATTGTATGAGGCTAAATTATACAGTATTCTTCAAGGAGATAGTAAGTTATAAAATAAGTACTTGGGTATTTTAGTTTAGAGGCAGTCACGATATTTGACAAAGGTTATGTTTTGTTATTTTTTCTGATTCCTTTTATTGTTTGGATTTCTAGGTGGTATTCCAAGTATGAAATGGTGTGGTACTGATGGAGACGATAATATTTTGGTTATGGATCTTCTAGGACGAAGTCTGGAGGACCTTTTTGTCTTTTGTGGGATGAAGTTTTCTTTAAGAACAGTTTTGATGCTGGCCGACCAGATGGTAACCACTGTTTCATGTCTAGATTTCTTGCTTAGGTTTTCAAGAAGCAGCATTAGTTCCTTCCTTGCTGATTTTAAATATGGCTCTTGGAGATTACTACCATGTTTCATGCATATTATTATTATAAGTATAGAAGTTTTAAATCTAAAAGTTGCCTATTGGAGTTAATGCTCCCACTCATGGGGTTTTTCAATGAAAGCACATTAATATAAAGTTATTTCCATTTTATTTACTTGACTACAGCTTTCGAGAATAGAGTATTTACATTCCAAGGGATTTTTGCATAGAGACATCAAACCGGATAACTTCCTAATGGGTCTTAGGAAAAAAGCAAGTCAGGTAAAGTCATCAAAATTCATTATCTTCAATGGCTAACTTATGTTAATTTTCCTATCCACAATAATTCCTTTCATGCTTCCTATTTCTTACAGTTTCTTTCTGCAATTTGTTACATTCATAGGTTTATATTATTGATTTTGGACTAGGAAAAAGATATCGGGACCCCAAAACAAACACACATATTCCTTACAGGTATATTTTGTTCTGTTTAATCTTCTATCATTGATCGTAGTTTTACATGTCGGCTGTGTTATAAATGTATTTGATTTGATTACTTATCTATTTGACAAGATGGTTTCCTATTGACTTTCATTAATAATTAGTGATGAGGTGAGAAATTTTTCTTTTAAGGGTTATTATAGTGCTTTAATAAAAAGCTTGTTTTCAGTATGGTATCGTGTTTACTAAGTGGTATTTCCTTCTTGTTTCAACATTTTTAATCAATGCCTTACAAAAGTTCTGGAGGTTTGACTGAATGAAACCAGATTGTTTTAATGTCATATTTGCACTAAAAAACCAAAAATGAGAAAATAATACTAGTAAACAAAAGATAAATTGGAAGTCAATATTCTTTAAGAACATGGTTGTTTAATCAAGTTTTCCATAGCTCAAATCATATAATCACCAAGACACTTTTGTAACTGGTGTGTGACCATTTCCTATTTTCCTATGCCATCATTGATGTGCATTTTGTTGAAATAGATATTTTCCATTTTTGTAAATTAAATGTACAATGTTGTTTATCTATAGGAAGTCTTCTGACTTGTTATCAGTGCAATCTCAAATAATTCCTCTTCCAAACTCTTCTGATTGTTTCATTCTCACTGTTACTTTGTCTTTGCAAGTTTAACTAAACAGGATTTCAGTACCTAATATTTGTTTTGACTTTGATAAACTCATACAGAGAGAATAAAAATTTAACAGGGACTGCACGTTATGCAAGTTGCAATACTCACTTAGGAATTGGTGGGTAAAAAGAACTTCTCCTTTACAGCTACCTCTTGTAACCAACATAAATTTGAAATTTCACATTATTTTTTATTTATTTTGTCAGAGCAAAGTCGTCGTGATGATTTGGAGTCAATTGGCTATGTTCTTATGTACTTCTTAAGAGGAAGGTATGCTTTTTCCTATTCATTGTTATTTTCTTAGCTTCTTGAATTTTCGAAAATGGTGCATATGAGTATCAATTCAACTCACTATTAACGTAAATTTAGGGCTTGACTATTTGGTTCCTGCGTTTTAGCCTTCCTTGGCAGGGTCTGAAAGCTGTCGACAAAAAGGAGAAGTATGATAAGATTCGTGAGAAGAAGTTATCAACTCCCTTTGAGGTATAAATTTTCAATTCCATAAAATGATTAATCCCCTGACCCCCAATTTAGTTTCTAATTTTCTTTCCTTCTCGCTTTCATACTTTGGCCGACACTGGCAACTAGAATAGGTTTTGATTAAGGTAAAGTTCCCTAGCAGTTTTTTTCTTTTTCTTATTTTTTTTAAGAGTGGGAACACGGAAGAATGTTGGCAAATGCCAAGGTAGGAAATGGTAATGAATTATGCAAAAATAAGAAGAGGCTACCCGAACCCCAAACTTACGTTTGAATACTTGAATTATTGGCCAAACAATATTAAGAGCTTTTAAGGATTGCTATTGCTATATTAATCAAATTTTAGTTTATCTTCTCCTGGGAGATTTTCTTATTGAGGATTTTGTTGCTCAGAAGTTTAATGAATTCATATTTCTTGTTCTTAGACGCTTTGCAAGTCATATCCCGTGGAGTTCGCTGCTTACTTTCATTATTGTCGCTCTTTGACATTTGATCAAGATCCAGATTATGGATTCTTAAAGCGTCTGTTTCGTGATTTGTTCACTCGTGAAGGTATTAGCTATTTTTTAATCTTTTGCTTGATTTTAAATATTTTTTGTCAATTGGACAATTTTCTTGTTGAAGGCTTTTTTGCTTTAGCCTGTTGATTTTACTGTATCAACCAATCTTAGGGTTTCAAAGTTGTTTCTGGTGGTCTCTTGTTGTATTTATCTTCTCTCTGATGTAATAAGAATTTTGTTTGGCTGAATTTCATGAGCAGGATATGAGTATGACCATTTATTCGACTGGACCATCCTAAAACATCAGCAAACGCAACAGACAAGGAGACAAAATCAATCATCAGTTAGTACTTCACTTTTAACCTTTAAACACTTTATTTTAATATGGTCTAGCCTGTATTTACTGGAATGAATATGTATCTTCTAATAGCTCGATTATTAAACTTTCCTGATTTTATTCTCTTCCTGGAATGACTATTTGCAGCCTTCAGATGCTGTGCCTAGCAGTCTAGAACCAGTGGTTGTGGAAAAGCATCCAGGTAACTTTAGTTTTGTATGTCGTGCCATGTGGTTGAAACTCGAATGAATTTTGCACTATTGTGGAGAATTGTCATAGATAACACCTTTAGATTAGATGACTTCACAGTTCACACATATTAAGAAAATTAGGCAGTGAATTAAATTTGTCCATTTTGTGTATTGAAATTCCAAAATCGCCTTTTAATTAATTTTTTTTAGTTAAACAATGTCACTAAAAGATAGTCCATCAATTAGGGGTGTTTTTGGTTAAAAAATAGTTAATGCATTAAGTAATTTGCAAAGGATTTGTATTTAGTTTTTTTCCCTGTCAAATAGGGCTTATCATTTTTTGACTTGGGAAGTTTTGCCTTGCTGTACCAATGTTAAACTAAGACTTAATGTCCAGTATAGGGGACCAATACTTTCTGCAGATCACTTACTGATGCCTATGCCTTAATTCCCTTTTCAGGAGTAAAAAATTCACCTCAAATTACTGTAACAAAACTGCTAAGCAATCTGGATCGCCGTATGCAGCCTAAGCCATCCAATGTTAAGAACATGAATGCCAAGAATCATACCGAAAAACATGTAAGCCACCGTAATTTCTTCCGACTGCCGTTGGCTTTCTTGCCTCTATTCTCTCTATTGATTTTTAAGATATGATGGCCTTGCTTCTCTCTGCTTGTTTAGGTTGTGTTAGTTCAATCACAAATATATTGTTTTGAATTCCTACTTGGCTGTAGAAATTTAATTGATTTTGATAAATTTTTGCAGACTGTAAACAATGGTCCATCCACTTCATCTGCCATGCCCAAATCAACTGCAGAAAATGTCTCCAAGCCTGAAAGGCCCACAGGAACCTCAAACCTAGGTCGTGTATTTGGGGGTAACTCCCATGTTTCAAGCAGCTGGATTCCTTCATTACGTCGAATTTCTTCAGCCAAATAGGAGGTAAGAAAATTGCCTCATCTAGAGTTTAAAATTGGACTCTGCTATATTATTGTCAGGCTTTCCTGGTTGTTGTATTTTTACTGTCACAAATTCTATACCATAGTTGTAGAATATATGGCTGATCCACCAACTTTGTTTGTTTCTCAGACAGTATTTTGGAGGAGTCACTTAGAGCTTCTTTTTAATTTTACTATTGCTAATGTCATGCCGCTCAATTCACCAGAGGAACAGTAAACTGTAATTACGATCGAGATTCCTTGACATGATTAACTTCCTTCACATGGCACTGTCCTACCAAATGTAATGGATGGTCCCACTTTAAGAGTTGGAAAGATGGAAACTACCAAAGTTTAACATTTTGAAGAACGGGGTAAGCTGATGCGTGTCACAACATGAGGCTCAAGGTTGGTTGTAGACCTTAAAATGTAAGACACAGTTTGACTGGTTTATATTTTCTCTATGACTGATAAGTCAAACGTGCATGAATGAGGAGAAGCCACAATCCGTTTTGGCCTAGTCATTATTTAATTGCCTTTTGTTTTTCTTTCAAGCATTTAGCACACAAATTCGGTTGTCTTTTCTACTGTACAGTTAGGTTTGCTAGCATACAATTTGATTGTACGTACCTGTTTCCTAACAAGTAAATTATTCACCAATCAATCCAATTCAAAGTTTTATGAAGCGATTATTTTGCTGAATTTGATGTTAGAATTCTACTTAGACTTGTCATCTGGACTTGAATTTATTATAGTTTATTTTCAACCTTCCCGTGCAAGTTAGAATGGAAGAAATTCATTTACAAGCAAATGTTGAACAATTCCAAACTTTTAAATGCTGATTGGTGTCTCTGCATTTTTGAAAAAATTATAAGTAATCTGACTTCAATAGGATGCCTTATGATTTGTCTTGGTGGAAGGCTGGCAGCGGTTTTTAAAAAAAGAAAAAGAATTGCCAACTTACATAGTAGTTTTAATTTACTTGCATACTTGTGGTTGCAGCATTGAAGATTTTGTCTCGCCACTTCACTAATTACATCGCATTCACAATGCATGGTTGTGCACTACATAAAATACGTAATATATGATGGAAGGAAAAAAACTTTAACAAATAAAATAATATAAATGAAAATAACAATAAGTTATCAAGCTGCAAAATCAATCGTTTATTAATTATCAATAATTCAAAATGTCACCCGTAATCAAAACAAGTACAAGATAAAAACTAATACATAGCACCACATCTAGGTCCTAACATTAAGAACAAGACGGTATTAAACTCTCAACGCATACAAGGTCATGAACATCAATATTACGAACAAACCAATTAAGTGTGTCGCTGACAAACATTCCTTTTGTTTCAAAATAGAAACCACGCACACCACCATTAGACTTTGGACAAAGATGCAACTCATTGAATTTTCTAATGGAAGGGTTCCACAATATAACGAAGCGTCCTTTATAAATGTCTCCGAGACAAAGGATGCCATTGCAAGACCCAAAATCAAAATTGTAGCATGAAATAAAAATGTATGTTGAAATAAAATCTGAGCAGTAACCACATTAAAACAGAAAATATTAAAAAAAGACTATAAAAAAAAATATTTGCACTATGCAAGCATCTTGAGTACACCCAGCACACTCCAAAAATACCAAACAATGAATTCCATAATGGCATAGCAGAAGAACAATGTAAGAAAGGATGAGGAACTGATATTTTAATTTTTTTTTCTTTCAAATTTACATCAGGCGTAAACATTTTGATGAGTTCGAGATTAATGTAAGTTTTTGGAGCGTTTTTTTTTTTTGAAATAGTCAATATTAATAATTAATTGTTAATTTTGTTATAAGAAAAAATTAAACATGATCTTCTTATCATTCCAACTCCTCCAATCCACCAAACCGTATGACTCTTTGAATTAAAAGCTTGCTTTCAGAATGATTTTTATTAACTAAGTGGTATAATTTCTTCTTTTTTTTAAAGGCCTTACAAAAGTTCTGGTGGTTTGACTGAATGAAACCAGATTGTTTTAATGTCGTGTATGCAGTAAAAAAAATAAAAATAAAAGTAATAATAATAGTAAACATAAGATAAATTGAAAGCCATCACTCTTTATTGGAGTACAGATAATAAAGGTCTTTAATCAAGTTTTCTATAGCCCAAATCTTATAATTATCAATACACTTTTGTAACTGGTGTGTGACAATTACATATTTTCCTATGCCACTTTTGTTAAACAATATAAAGGAACAAAGCTTATGTATAAATGGGTCTTTAATTTGTTACCTAAAAAATGGGTCCCTAAATTCTACTTTAAAAAGTGATAATGGTGACAAAGAAGAATCTGAGTAATGATGAACTGCTCTGCCAAAAAAACAGTTTCTTTAACTTTTTATGCATGAACACTAAGTGGTGGAAATGATACGATACAACTTAAGTGGAGACAAATATAATGGCGTTTTCAATTGGGGTCCTTTTGTTCATCACTATGAATACTTGAAGTTAATTTTTTTCCTCATCATATTAAATAACAAGCACTTTGAAACATCAAATTCTCTTTTTAATATCTAACTGTTGGTCCTCAGTTCTCTCATCATATGTAACTAAGTATTTGGTTATTGAAGCTTTAGGGACTTGGGATATTCATTCATCTTTACAAGTGAGTGTTAATATTGGTAAAATAAATAAACTTATTTTCCATTTCAACTGAATATGACAAAACAGAATGCAAATCAAATTTTTATTCTTGGGTTCAAGTTCCATTCTCATGAAAGTATTTGACTTTTTTTGTGATCATTTTCAATGTTAGTGAGCTCCAACACCTCTGTCACTAAATGCTCGGTTCATCAAATAGAGAGCATTGATGAGAATGTTCCTGAAGATGGGCCTGCATCATCTTGCCCCCCGCCTGATACTCCGACAGAATCAATGGAGTTCCTTGCTAGATCATGGAGTCTTTCTGCCATGGAACTCTCCAAAGCACTGCATAGCACCAATACTACGACCTCCACTGGTATTGAGATGCAACTTTTATGCCCTTCTGACCAGTCTTATACAAAGGGTTTCACTGCCTCTAAGGATTCTGTAAGAACCTTTTCTTTGATTTTGTTTAAGAATTTTAAAGGAAGTAACTTTTTGTTGCTCTTTCTGATGACACCAGCAACTACCAGACCTTGTTTTGCACCATACTTCAATCTTAAGTATGTGCAAATCAATAACATAGTAATCCGTCATCTGCAGGATTTGTTTTTACTTCATCAAGCACTTTCTCCTGAATTCCTTTCCAGTCAAAACTTGCTGAAAAATGGGGTAGGTTGCATTCAACTTGTGATTTTATTCATCAATTATACTCAGATACCAGCTCAACCTGTCACTATATTACTCCGTAGTTTTTTATTTCTTCATTCTTCTTATTTCTTGGTGCAAACTTTTGCTCACCAGCTTCACAGGAGCTTGATAAAAGGGAGGACAACAGGAAGGTGGTTGAAAGATCAGAAGGAGAGAAAAAAACAGGAAATTAGGACCCATAACGCTCAGTTGCACGCTGCAGTATCTGTGGTTGGTGTTGCTTCCGCTGTTGTAGCAATTGCAGCATCAATAGCATCATCTGAAAAGCCTAATGACAACCAAAAGAACCTTACCATGGCTTCTGCTGCAATTTCATCTGCAGCAGCTTTAGTAGCCTCCCACTGCATTGAGATTGCAGAAAATATGGGAGCTGAACAGGACCAAATCATAACAGCAGTTAACTCTGCTATTAATGCAAAAACCAATGGAGATATTATGACTCTAACAGCCGGAGCAGCCACAGGTATCAGAAATTTAAACTCCATTTGTTCATCAGACAAAAAAATTGAACCTTGTTTATAAAAAAATTCACTTATAAAAAGATAAGTGGAAAAATGACTAAAGATAAGTGAAAACTTAAATTCTTACAAAAAGTTTCACTTATAAAAAGTTTTACAGGCTCCGTTGAACAAATTCTTACACAAAATAAGAGAAAATCTAATGTGCTAAATCGCAGCCTTGCGAGGAGCTGCTACTCTAAAAGCGCGTCTGCAGAAGGGGCTTGGAGCTACTACAATTCCTCCAATTGAGGAGAAATGCGGTGAAGCCAAAGAAGCGAGCATCTTGACAGCACTGGACTGTTTCTTTAGAGGAGGAGAACTTCTCAAACGTACAAGAAAAGGTATGTCTGCTGACATGTTTGCAACAACAGCTTCATTGAAATTGAAGAACAAAAGAAGAAGAATTCCAAATGTATAAAGCAATTTACACTTCTAATGCAAGTAACCATGCGATTTTAACTGTCCATAACAGGAGTTCTTCATTGGAAGCAAGTCTCTTTCAATATAAATTCAAATTTGCAGGTAATTAATTGAAAACACTTCTACATCCATTAACAAATCATAGGTGCGAGTTCCAATATGGTTCACTTCAAGTGTCTCACATCATCTTATTAGCAAGTTAAAATAAACATATATTTTCAAAAATTAAAAACAAATCTTTTTCACAAAGTGACAAGGGCCCTAAACTTTTAACAACTATTAATTCTATGGAAATCACTTCACAGATCAGATAGATGTATAATTATTGGTTGTGTCTATATCTTAATTATATCAATATTTGAAATGTCTATTCAATACAATGGTAACAGGTCGTAGCCAACATGAAAAGCAAGCATATGGCAGGAACACTCACCAAAAAGAAGAAATGTAAGCCAGGTTTTTCAGTACATAAAACTTACTTTATTTTACTCTTGCCACTGTAAGCAATGTTAATGGTATGGCTTAAAATGGCAGATATAGTCACTGGAGTGTACAGTGATATCCCAGCTTGGCCCGGAAGAGAGAAGGAAGACATTGGTGAAAAGAGAGCATATTTTGGAATAAAAACAGCAGAGAGGATAATAGAATTTGAATGTGAAAGTAAAGAAGACAAACAGTTATGGCTTGAGGGAATCCAGTACATGTTGAATTGCCGTGCCAAAGTAACATATTAAAAAATTAATAGGGATAACATTGGCATTGCTGTAAATATGTGTTAACTTTTTTTTTTCCTTTCCCCCCTCATCTATATTGATTACAGGGGTTATTTATACTTTACTGAGATGTTGATTTGGCAGCATGGTCATGAAGTTTTGCTGACAAAATTGTTGGCCTGCCATATAAGTTCAGTGAAGAAGTGTACAACCATGCTATTATCACTCTAACTCCTTCAGAAAATCAACATTATCAACAAATACCTGCATGGAGTGATCAATAATAAAAAAAACAAGGGGTGACACACAAATTTTAACTTAGTAGGAAGGTTTCCATGAGTGCATTATGCTATGAAAAGGTTAAGAGGTAAAATTATATTATATTAAATCACATACAAACAAACAGATTGACAAACGCCGTACCAATTTCCAACCATCAGGATCCAAGCAAACTACAATTTTGGTGTTGATACCTGGTAACGGTCCAGGTTCGCGGATAATCGTTCCTCCGCATAATTTGATTGCTTCTGCAGTCTTATAGACATCATTTGTGCCTATTGCAATCTGTTCAAAACACAAAATGAGTTATATTCTTACAATGTCATGGATTATACATTCATTAGAGGACCATATCATAAAATCTTCTTTCCAAAATAGAAAAAGAATAGAATCTACCTGTGTATAACCATTTCCTTTGTCATAATTAGTGACACCGTAGTTATATGTCAGTTCTAGAACAGGGCTATTAGCTTCAGAGTCATAGCCCAAAGTGGCTGCTGTGTACTGGAAAACAATCATAAATAATGACAAAAGATGTGTCAACAGACACGTAATTCATCAACAATCCAAAATTAAAATTAGAATAAATTTGTTTGAACAAGCATTACATTTCTGAAACTAATTAGACATGCATCTGATTAATAGCCACAAGTAGTTATTACCTTTTCTTCAGGGTTGTCTATCTTATAGAGAAGTTTCATGCCCACAGCCTTTGAAATCAAATATAAGACAAGAAAAACATTTAGTTACTTGTGTGTGTTTAAATCTAAACAAGCATAAGGAATCATCACAATAAAAACAGTAAATATACACTCACTTTTTGATAGAAGTCTATGGCACGATCAAGATCACCTACTCGAAGCATCACTTGGTTTAACGGTTCACGAGTAGGTCTTCTCTCCAAAAGCTCAAACCTATAGCCATTAGGATCTTCAATAGAAGCAGTTACCATAGAGCCACTTTTGACAGGCTGCGGCTCCCTGGTAACCTTTCCCTCTTTCGCCTTTACAAGATCAATTGTCTTGGCAACCTGCAAAATCACAGTATAAAATCTGTAAGTACCTCTGCCAGTGCTCTCTGAGCCTTGAGCTGCGACTCTCCAGGACCCAGCTCAGATTTGCTAATTGTGTTAGTTAGCTCTACACTAGTTAACAGAACTCACATAAATACTTGTACCAGTATCAGTTTTCTTTCATACAGATCAATTCTCTCTTTAATCATTGTGGTTCAATGTTCATCATAATTAGGAAATTAAAAAATGCATAATAGAAATCAGACATAAGCTTTGCAGTGCAGATAAATAAGAATGGTTTATCATGTTATGAAGAGCTTACATCTTGAGTTACAATACCAAAATGACCAAAACCAGTTCCAACGTCATAGTTGTCCACGCCATAATCTGCAATCACCGCAAAATAGCAAGTTCGACACGAAACAATTTATTTTCTGCATAACAATTTTGCCAAAAAAGAAACTAGCATTCAGATTTGAACTTACTATAAGTAAGTTCAACTGTAAAATGGGAATCTTCAGGACCATATCCAAGAAAAGCATTTGAATATTTATCTTCCGGTAAATCGCGCCTTCTCAAAAGCTTCATGCCAAGGCATTCAGTGTAGAATCTGTCAAATTTGACACACACACACACACATGTTTACATCAAGTATGAGCGAATTAAATGTACAGGATTTAATTTGTATACACTTCACTGTAAAACTTTTTTACACATTCATCCAATCATATCTGATAATGCAGATAATATTTGTTGATATATTATAAAAATTACCGTACAATTTGATTGGACGCATGTATAAAAAAGCTTTACATAGATAGTTTATAGAAATGAATCTCGAGAGAAAATAGAAGTAGAGCATATAAATATATACTTAATAGTTTTGTCCAAGTCTCGAACACTATATACAACATGTAGGAATCTTCGATTATCATTTTGGATCCAATGAAAGAAGTTTTGGTTAGGTTGAGATGGATTTACTGCGGCAATAGCCTGTGAGATTTTAAACAAATCTGATCCTTTTGAAGCAGCGAATAGTGATTGGGATTGTGGAAGAGCTAAGAACCAAATGCAGCAGCAACACCAGAGAACTAAGAAATTCAATTAGCAATAATAATAATAATAAGATAATATAAAAATGAATAATGAATAATGAATTACCAATAGCAATAGCACCGGTGGTGGTGAGAAGGTGGAAGAGAGAAAGTCTTCGTGAAGATGATGATTGAGCGGTGATGCAACAACAAGTTCGTAACGAATATGATGGTAACGTTAAGGATGACTTCATTTCAAATATGAGTGAATCAGAATGATAGATTGATAATTTTATTCCTTTTTTATAATGTGTTGAAGGATAATTCTAAAAGTTACAAGGATGACAATTCAGTTTGCTTCAATCTCATCGATAGTTGCATAATTCATTAAAGTCGATTATTATCCTCAAAATGTATATGGCCATATGCGTTTTACTATAATGTTATAAATATCTGGTTTGTCAAAAATAAAAATAAAAATAAATATAAATGCAAGTACTTAACATATATTCCTCTAATATACATTTTTCGTAAAAGATCAATCATACTTTTATTGAATGCATCTAAAATATTAAAATGTAAAGTATTCTATCAACAAGTATAATTAATGTGAAATTCTAAATTAACAATTATATTGATTACTTTCTTTATAAATATGAAAGATAATACATTTTTTTTTATCATCTAAGACAATTAAAACATATATTTATAATAGATCAAAGAATAAAACTATGATTCATTAAAGTTAGATTTACTAATTGAGAAAGATTCAATTCGTAGAGAATATCACAAATACTTCCAGACTATTTCAATAAAGACCATAGCCACACTAAACTTAACATAGATTGAAGTTGTAATACTCAAATTCATAACAAAACTATTTAGGGTAGCAACATAGCTGTCATCAAATATACTTTCACAAATATCATTTGTCCTTAAATATACTTTCACAAGTAGCATGGTCAAGATAGCCAAAAAGAGCTCCATTAATTTTATATTTAATCCAATAATCTTTGTGAAGATGCAATATCACTTTTTTGATGTTATGAGTTTTAGAAAGATAACTTTTAACTTCAAAGTACTTGAAAATTTGAAATTAATCAAACTTGATTTCTATGATATCATATAATCTCAATAGTAAAAATAATAATAACTAAAATAACATCTTTATACTAATGAGACCTGCTACCATCTCTTTTCTTTAGTAACTGTAGCTAGCATATCTAAATAAAGGTTTTAAATATGTTTGAGTTGCATTGATATCACATTTTAATCATTACTTTTTGTTTTGAAAATTTTCAAAGGTTGATTTTGATATCAATATACATTTAAT
>JBBPBR010000004.1:73867250-73877653 GCA_037974775.1 Cicer pinnatifidum
AATTAATGCATTTATAGTAGAATTTTTCAGAATTATTTTATAAATAAATAAATGTCTCTCTTGATTATAAATAAATAAATAAATAAATAAATAAATAAATAAATAAAAGCCAATATATTGCTAATTGGACTGTGATTAGAGTTGGATAAGTGAACTAAAGGGTTTTTCAATTTCTTTAAAATATAAAATAGTTTTCTTGGTTATAAAATTTAACTATAAGTTTTTGGTTCAAAATATAAAAAAATTGTTTAAATTTCTTTCTGTTAGCTTTTTTATATTGCGCTTAATTATGCTAACAAATTGGTTTATATTTTTGTGAAGATAAATTATACCTAATAAAAAAATTCTAATATATGAATATGACTTCAATTACGAATTTACCAAAATTTGAATCTACAAAAGAATTGTTTCATTTTTTTGCACTTAAAAATGTAAATTCCTACATATTTAGACATTAAAACTTGATTTTGATAACCTTGCACACAAATAAAATTATTATGAATCACAAATTTAGTTACTCTACTAACACAATTGCTCCATTTTTAAACACTTCCATTATGATAAGATATATATATTGATATATAAACAAATCAATCTATTGATCCTGGAATGAGATTGGCATGAAAGCTCCATGAAACCCATATGGAACTCTGCAAGGCATTCCAATTTTGGCAATTGCCTCACCAGTTAAATTCTGTGTGTCAATTATATGTACCTGAAAAAAATGCATACAAAGAAATTAATTATTAAATGTGTTAATAATTAAGTGTTCAAATTTTCAGCAAGAGTAATTACAAGAATTTAAGCTACTAATTAAACATACTTCAGATTTGTTAGTATCTTCATTGTGAACAAAAGTAATGATCCAACCATCATCTTCTTCAACACCTCCATCTCTACGCACAAAAGATGCCCCATTGCAAAAAGTATTCTTCTCAAACATATGGTATTCCATCCTTATAGATTTATCTTTCTCTCTCTGCTTCACAAAATCTAAGTTATCAAATTCGAAAAATACTTTTCTGAAATTTATCTTTTAAATGAAGTGAAAAGTCTTCCAATACATTAAATAAAACTTTACAGGAGTACTTTTTACATTAGTTGTACTTTTAATCAATGTAAAAAATATTTTTTCAAGTCAGTTGTTTAACTGAATGTAAAAAGTTTCCGTATTTTTATAATAATCAAGGTACGCTGCTGAATCAATTGTTGAATAAATGGAGAAAAAAAAATCATTTTTTATTGATGTAAAAAGTCTTTTCTATATTAGTGAGAGTTTGTTACAACATTCTTTTACCATCGGTAAACATACGTCAGTAGATGATTCTTCAAAGTATAATTTTGCTAAACCTCCATATTTTGGCACATCTAAATAACACAATAGCAAAACCATGTTATAAAACATTTATGACGGAAATGTGAAAGGCTACTACATTTTATAATTCTTTCGGTAAAAAGATTAACTTATACTCTATTGTTACCTTGATTAGAGCTTGCAATCGGATCAACTACTTGTGTGTATGCATATCTATGCTTAATACCTACAAAGTTTTCATTTATCATAGGAAAATCCATATAAACCATTTCATAACCACAAAGATCTTTCTCCTTAACCTCTTTAGTTTGCATATTCAATCGCCATTCGTAACAGCGAGAAAAGAACTCGAATTCATTTGAACTCGGGTCAGGTTCAGGAATTAAAGAGTCAAGAGATCTGCAGCCCCTCACTACAACCTGTTTATCCACATTAGACAAACCATAAAAAATTTAGTGCAACCCTTGTATTCTAATCTTACATATCATATAGTGCTATTACTTTGAATTAAAGACATATATGGTAAATGCTCACACATATAATTATATTTAATCACTTTTATTTTCTTAAATTATTAATCACTTATACTAGTACTTCTATTTGCATATGTGTTAGTGCTTCTTATATATTTCTTCATATTAACAATTTATTACCTCGTCTCCTTCCTCAAAAGAATTGATAATGTGAAAGGTGCAATTAGGTTCCACCTCAAACCATTTGATTGAGTTAGCATTACCATAGCGTGGCATTACTCCAATCCTTGCATATTCTTTCTTGTTATACTTTATTAATCTACATGGAGACAAGAGATTTTGTGTTACATAAATTTTCTATACCTTTATATAAAATTAAATTGAAGGCATTAAGATCTTATGAACTCACGGTCCTCCTCTTATAAGTCTCTTTAGATCAATGGTTAGTGGAAAATCCATTATCACATTGTACCTGGAAAAAATAAAAACATGTTTTAAAATGCAATTTCCACTCCCAAGTAAGTAGTTTTAGCCTAAGGGCTGTCCGAATAGTTTTTTTACAACTTATCTACTGACATAACTATTTGTGATACCGTTATAGGAGTGTTTACGAAAACGGCATCTACAAACAGAGCATATTTTTATAAATTTTTCAAGATAAAAATTCGTATTTATATGATAATAGTTTGACTCTATTTTATCTTTTATCGTTGAAATATCTTATACATAAAAACTTATATAATAAACGTTTGATACTATATGCACATAATTAAACTGATTATCCAAAGATAGCCTAATAATATCACCAAGACAGCATAATTGTCAACAATGCTGCTACCTTTGTGTAACACCTACGTCATGGCAAAGACTGCACCTTTTTAGTTTGAGATCAACTTTATGAACTAACTTCTTTCCATCAGCTGTAAGTAAAATGCCAACGTTTTTGTTCAATTAATTAAATAATATTAAACAAACTTATTTTTGTTCTATTTGCTTTTTCTTTTACAAAGCACAAGAACATACCAGAAATAATTCCAACAACAACAAACGGTTTAGTTGGTGCCACACCTAATGTAACTAGCTCCCCTGTACTTGGAGCTTTCTGTGATGATACATCGAAAAATATTTTAGAGTGAAAAAATAATATTAGAGTGCAAATTTAAAGTGTTGACTGGCAAATATATAATAGGTAAACAAAAACCTTTGGATGGCTGGTAAAGGGTCGATTCCAAGCTGCACTGAGGTCCCAATTTTTTAAAGTTTTTAGTGAAAAAATATCAATCTCTTGCGGCATGTGACTTTCAGCAATTGAGTAAAACTTCCCTGAATGTTCAAAGACATTGGTGTTGCTAATGTATTTGTTTACTTTTCCAGATCTCAGCTGTTAATTAGTCCACAAAATGAGTTCATTGTTATTACTAATTTGAATTTAGATAATTCTAGAACCATGTAGAATTTTTATGTAATAATCTAGAAGTGTTTTAATTATAGAAAATTGTGGGAAGCTCCTCAAAGTCGATATTAATTAGGAAGCTCCAAGAAATGTGTCTAGAGTTTTCTATTTGTACTTATAAATACTACTTGTACTTGACATTAAACATCAAGCAAATTGAGCGTTTTCTATTAGAAATATCTTCCTTTCTCTAACAAAGTGTTATCTAGAGTTTGGTTGTGAGAGTTGAGAAATGACGACTCGTGATTATACTACTTGCCACCTTCCTCTTCTAAAGAAAGAGAATTATGAAAAATCGTGCCTACGCATGAAAGCATTGCTTGGCTCTCAAGGTGTATGGGAGATTGTTGAAAAAGGCTATGATGAGCCACAAGATGAAGAGGGATTGTCTCAAGTCGCGAAAAAGGCTTTGGCAAAAACAAGGAAGAAAGATCGACAACCTCTTACTCTCATTCATCAATGTTTAGATGATTCTAAGTTTGAGAAGGTTGCCGATGCTACAAATTCAACGGAAGCTTGAAAGATTTTGGAAAAATCACTCCAAGGCATTGACAAGGTGAAGAAGATAAGACTTTAATATCTAAGGGAAAATTTTGAAGCTTTAAAGACGAAGGATACCGAAACAATTTCATATTATTGCTCAAGGGTGAAGACAATTGTTAATCAAATGAAGATATATGAAGACAAGATAGAAGATGTTTGTGCACCAGAGAAAATTATCCGTTCCTTGACTCCTAAGTTCGATTATGTGGTATGTGTTATTGAGGATTCGAAAGATCTTGACTCAATGTCCATGGAGGAATTAGAAGGTTCATTGCAAGCTCAAGAAGAAAGAATGAAGAAAAGGCAAGAGGAACCATTAGAGCAAGTTCTCAAGATCAAAGCTTCGTTGAAGGAAAACAAAGGATTCAATAGTCAAAACGGACATGGACGTGAACAAGGAAGAGGATGGGGACGTGGTCGTGGCCAAGGAGGAAGAGGAAGAGGTTTCAATCGTGAATCAAAATACGAAGAAAGAAGTCACTCATCACCAAGAGTTCTTGGAAGAGGAAGAGGTTATGTCGTAATGCTCCTAATCAAGAGGAAGAAGAGGTTAATCTTATTGACTAAGATGAAGAGTCAATTTTGTTGCTAACACTTAAGGAAGAAGAGAGAGATACTAATAGTTCATGGTACTTGGACAATGGTGCAAGTAACCATATGTGTTGATGCAAAGAGAAATTTGTGGATGAATGGAAATGTTTCCTTTGGAGACTCATCAAAAGTAAAAATTGAAGGAAAATGTATGATTCTAATCTCTTCTAAAGATGGGAGCCATAAGTTGATTAGTGATGTATACTATGTGCAAAAGAGTAATATTTTGAGTTTGGGTCAACTTCTTGAAAAATGATATGAAATTCTCATGAAAAATAAATGTCTTTGGCTTAGAGATCAAAATAACAATTTAATTGCTAAAGTTCTTATGTCGAAAAATAGAATGTTTAACTTGAACCTAAGAACTATTGAAGCAAAATATTTGAAGATGAGTGTCCAAGATGAAGCATGGCGTTGGCATATGAGGTATGGCCACTTGAACTTTAGTGCACTTAAATTTATGGGGGAAAAGACTATGGTGAAAGGGATGCCTTCAATCAATCATACAAATCAATTGTGTGAAGGTTGTCTTCTCGGCAAGCAAGCTAGAAAAAGCTTCCCTAAACAAGCTACATCAAGAGCAACTAAGCCACTGCAACTTGTACATACTGACTTGTGTGGACCAATCAATCCATCTTTATTTGAAGCTTTTGTTGCTTTCAAGAACTTCAAAGCTCTTGTAGAGAGGGAGAGCGGTCATGAAATCAAAGCTTTGAGATCTGATCGAGGAAGTGAATTCACTTCGAAGGAGTTTAATGAATTTTGTGCAACTCATGGAATTTGTCTTCCATTGACAGTTCCAAGATCTCCGTAACAAAATGGAGTGGCCGAGAGAAAGAACAAAACTATTTTGAACATGGAAAGTTGCATGCTAAAATCCAAAAGGATGCCAAAGGAGTTTTGGACTGAAGCAATTTCTTGTGCGGTCTATTTGACAAATCGCTCTCCAACTTCAAATGTCAAAGACCAAACCCCTCTAGAAGCATGGAATGGATGGACGCCTAATGTTAATCATTTGTGTGTCTTTGGGAGCATAACATGTGCACATGTGCCACAACAAGAAAGATCCAAACTTGATGATCGAAGCATCAAATATGTCTTTGTTGGCCATGATCCACATTCTAAAGGTTACAAGTTGTACAACTCATGCAACAATAAGGTAATGGTGAGTCGTGATGTTGAATTTGATGAATATGCTACATGGAATTAGGAGAATCAAGAAGAAACAAACTATAATTTCCTTCCATATTTTGAAGAATATCAAGAGGCCACAACACCAGTTCAAGATGCAACTCCACCTTCTTCACCTTAGTCTTCACCTACTTCTCTAGATGAAAGTTAAAGCGAGAGACCAAGTAAGATTAAAGATATAGAAGACATTTATGAAAGGTCAACTGAAATTACTCTTGACCTTGAAGAGTTGTATTGTCTCTTGGCGGATAGTGAACCATTAAATTATGGAGAAGCAATGAAAGATAAAAGGTGGAGACAAGCCATGGACGAGGAGATCAAATCAATTGTGAAGAACAACACTTGGGAATTAGCAACTCTTCAAAAAGACCATGAAACAATTGGAGTCAAATGGATGTACAAGGCTAAAAAGAATGCTAATGGAGATATTGAAAAATACAAAGCAAAACTTGTTGCAAAAGACTACAAACAAAAACATGAAGTTGACTATGAAGAAGTTTTTGCACCAGTTGCTCGCATGGATACTATTTGTTTGTTAATCTTTGTAGCAGCTCAAAATAAGTGGAAATTTTATCAACTTGATGTAAAATCGGCATTTTTAAATGGCTATCTTGAAGAAAAGGTCTATGTTGAGCAGCCAATGAGGTACGTGATTAAAGAACATGAAGATAAAGTTTTGAGATTAAGAAGAGCATTGCATGGATTAAAGCAAGCACCAAGAGCATGGAATAGTCGCATCAACAAATACTTCCAAAACAATGAGTTTGCTCGCTGTCTCAATGAATATGCTCTTTATGTCAAAGTTTATGATAATGGATATATTTTGATTGTTTGTCTCTATGTGGATGATCTTATATTCATTGGGAATAATCCAAGTTTGTTTAAAGAGTTCAAAAAGGCCATGGCGCTTGAGTTCGAGATGACTGATATCGGGCTCATGTCATACTACTCAGGCCTAGAAGTAAAGCAATTAGAAGAAGATATATTTATTTCTCAAGAAAACTATGCAAAGAAAGTTTTGAAGAAATTTAAAATGTTTGATTGCAATCCGGTAAACACACTAATGGAGAGCGGATTGAAGTTGTCAAAGTTTGAAGATGGACAAAAAGAGGACCCTTCTTTTTTTGAAAGCCTCGTTGGAAGCCTAAGATACTTAACATGTACAAGACCTGACATTCTATATGCGGTTGGAGTAGTGAGTCGTTTCATGGAAGCTCCTACTAGTACACACATGAAAGTCACTAAGAGGATACTTCGCTACCTTAAAGGTACGCAAGATTATGGACTATTTTACTCTTCTTCTAATGATTTTAAATTTTTTGGATTTTGTGATAGCGACTTTGTGGGAGATATTTATGATAGAAAGAATACTAGTGGCTTTATATTTTTCATGGGAGACTGTGCTTTTTCATGGAGCTCAAAGAAGCAGTCTATTGATACATTTTCAACATTTAAGAGCATGTAGCAGCAACATCTTGCACTTGTCATTCCATTAGGCTAAGGAGATTATTGGAGGAACTTCATATACCACAAAAGGAAGCTTCTGATATCTATATAGACAACAAGTCGGCACAAGCACTTGCAAAGAATCCAATGTTTCATGATTGTAGCAAGCACATAGACACAAGGTACCATTTCATTAGAGAATACATTGCCAAGAAAGAAGTTGAGCTTAAATATGTGAAGACTCAAGATCAAGTTGCAGATATTGTTACAAAACCGTTAAAATTTGAAGACTTTCAAAGGCTAATAGCAAGACTTGGTATGAAGAAGAAAATTTCAAATAAAGGGGGAGCAATATTATTATTAATTTGAAATTAGATAATTTTAGAACCAAGTAGAATTTCCATGTAAGAATCTAGAAGTGTTTTAATTATAGAAAATTGTGGGAAACTCCTAGAAGTCGGTATTAGTTAGAAAACTCCTAGAAATGTATCTAGAGTTTTCTATTTGTACCTATAAATATCTACTTGTATTTGACATTAAGCATCAAGCAAATTGAGAGTTTTCTATTAAAAATACCTTCCTTCCTCTAACAAAGATGTGACTTTCAACAATTGAGTAAAACTTCCCTGAATGTTCAAAGACATTGGTGTTGCTAATGTATTTGTTTACTTTTCCATATCTCAGCTGTTAATTAGTCCACAAAATTAGTTCATAATACCATATTTAATCAACATCAGTGATAATAATTTGAAAAGGGAGAAAACTATATATGTTGATGTCTCGTAGAATAGCAACTAATTCAAAAGAAAATTACAAAAAAATACTCAAAAAGAGAACACGAGTTTTGAAGACGAAGTTCGATTAACTGTGTCTATGTCTCTAATTGCAGAGTGGTTGCAGTACATTATTATTACGATTCAAGCTTAGGACTACATATTGTGCCGCAGTGGCTTTGTCCCTAACAGCCCAATCGACGTTTGGGCAACTTGGTTTCGCTCAGGCAACTTATCTATTTATCACTAGCTATGAGTCATACGCAAAGGTGTCTAACATCGACATGTGTTAGGTACCAAACAAGTCCTCAACTGAAGTGTTGGTAATTGCACAATTTTTCATTAATTTTTTTGCAACAAAGGAAACTTATATTTTATTAAATGTGCTAAACATGAAAAGAATTAGGAAACTGACCCAGTTGAAGAGGTAAGCAGACAAAATGGCCAATGAATTGCCTTCTATGGCTGGCAGAAAGAATGGTTTGTTTATTTGTTTTTCAAGATTGTAAGTTTCGGTTTGAACGTGCTTGTTGTTGTAGATGAGTGTCCAGGTTCCATGATTAGATGATTTTTGAAAATACAAAGCATGAAGCATTCCTTCTCCTTCCACCCAAATGTGACTTGACCTACCAAATATTGATTTTGTTGATTTCAGTCCTCCAAAAAGTGGATTTGGTCCTGCAAATTATATATATATCTACACATTAATTAGCAACATACATATATATAATTAATTAGAAGTAATATTCCATTTCCCACCATTTCTAATGTAGACACCCTCAGGAAAATCACTCGGAATGTGTCCTTTGATGTTACTCACAGTAATTGCTTCCACCAATTCTTCCACCGGACCAAAATTACTCTGCACATTCAATAGGTAATGAGTTGAAGTTGAACACTATTTAAAAGTTTAAAACAAGAGAGAGTGTGTAACCAATGGTTGGATTCAATATTAATAATGCGTTTCCATAAAAGTTGAATCTCGATTCAGAAATATAAGTTCGAATCTAAATGAAAAGAATCATTTGACTGTATTTTATTTACTTTCAGATAAAACTTCAAATTATCAAAGTTCATTTTCCATGTGAAGTGGAAAATGAAAACGGTGCGTGTGTTTGGAGTTAAGAAGAGCATTAATTTACCTGAGATGGAAGCAATGGCTTGTCAATGAATTCAAAAAAAGAATCGACAAAAACGTCAAGTAATTTAGCGAAAGTATTTTTGATAGTTTTGGGAACATCATCAATTTGAAAGGAGAGTTGAGGTACACCTTTCATGTTTAGCTGTTCGGTGAATCACATACATATTCATCAACTAATTAGTTTCTTTTGCAACAAAAATTTGTAAAACAAAATCAAAAGTGTTCCATAGAGAGAGAGACCTTACCTTAATAAATGACAAGAGTGGGTTGAAGTGATGAGAATTGTCTGAGACATAGGAGGGACCTTTCTTAATGGAACTATTTACTTTAAATGTGTTATTATATGAAAAGGCCATAATCATATAGATGTATGTGGTTTTAATTAGCAAGGTTGGTGTTTCTAAATATAGTATGCTTGTGCATCCAATTCCATTTTATAAGGTTGGAGGTTCTTAGCAATCAGCACCTCCACAGTATAGGAGAGTAAAATAATTAAGGCCCTATTATTATTTTATATATAAACTAATCCCTCTTTATTTTATTTTTGAATTTTTATTGAATCATGTTGGACGAATGAATTAAACAATTTTTCTATTTTTTTTAAATATAAAATAATATTTTATATTATCAATAATATTAAAAAAGTTAATAGTAGTATTAAATTCGTTAAAAATTATTTTTATAAATTTACGAGATAAAAAAATTAATGTGGTTTTTCTAACTAGTGATGTGTTAAATAATAGAGAGAACATAAAGAAGACAAGGTACATGTAAAATATAAAAGGAATAAACATGTGTCTACCTGACTACATCTACAAAAGAATGGCATCTCTATCCACGGGTTGGTGAAATCCGTTTTTGGACTTATATAGAGCTTTCAACACATTGGAATATTCCTATTTAAACATGTTGTGTTTCTCCTTTATTATTCTCTGTTTTTTCTTCTCACCATTTCTAAGTGTACTTTTGGATACTAGTTATTGTTGTTAAAACAATAATGGATTCTGCAATAAAGATTAATCAACAAAAACAAAAAAAACATATCAGCTCTTACTAATTTTCTATGAATGATGAATTATACATGTTTTTCTTAGTTTTTCAGCTATTACTATTACAACAACATTATATTAATATATTTACAGCTATAGTATTTAAAAGCATTTACTTAATTAATTATAATCACCTTGTCATATCTAATTTGACCAAAGTTAGTTATAACAATTCTTAAATATAACTAATTTTTTATGATTTGAGGCACACATTCGTAATTGTATATACATTTAATCAAACTTATAATTGATGTGTTAATAATACACAGTGATTATAATGTAATACAATATATTTCAATATTAAATAAAAGATAATGCATGTTTTTTTAGCAAATTATTGATACAATATGATAGATAGTTAATATTAATTTATATATTTTATGTTTTTTCTATAATAAACATTGCAGAGTAAAAAAAATATTAAATTT
>JBBPBR010000004.1:73918237-73932609 GCA_037974775.1 Cicer pinnatifidum
TTTAATAAAAAAATGTATTGTTCCTAGACTAAGATTTTCCTTAATTTATAAAAATTAAAAAATGCATTGTTCGTACATGATCATACGTATCAATGTGTCATCTCATCACATGCTAAATTTGTCTACACAAAATATCTCATTACCTTCTAGTTTATGGGCCTACTTGTGGTATATCCCATGCCCCATTTTATTTTATACTCCTATTTCATTAACAATTAGATCTAAATTTAGTCTTCAATTAAAAATAATTGGTCTTTAGACTATCAATATTTTTTTTTTCCTTTAAATATAAAAATACATTAAATTATTCATTAATTATATATTCTTAATCAATCAAATTAATCATTGAACTATCACGGACACTTTCTCCTATTTTGAAAATTAATTGATCTCCCAATTTAATAAAATGAGAATAGTTTAAGAATGATTAATTTGTTATATTTTTATAGTTTGGAGATCCAATAAAAATGAAATATAATTTAAGACCACTAAATGAAAGATTTACTCTTTCATTAATATTTATATATAGGTTGTAAATGAGGTGAACTTATATTTAAGCTTATAGTTAAAAGTTTTCGTGCTCCTTTATATCTTTATTTAGACAATATGATGATGATGTTTAGTCTTATTTTTATAGTTGTTAACTTGTTATATATTAATTTAACTTACGATGGTACCAATATTTTTTTATAGTTGTTGTGTGACAAATGTGTTTTATTGCAAGACTTTGTTATTATTTAATTTCAAACTACTTTGTCATAATTTTTTAGTGTAAGAACAATTATGTAATGTTGTTAGTGCATTGTAATTATTATTGATATAGTATTTTTGTTTTCATTGTTTCTGCATGTAAAAAAAATCACACTTCTCAAATTTTATTTGACCGGTCTATCCAATATTACGTTATTTGAATAATTTATTACAGCGAATTGATTTTGACATCAAACATGTTAATATTGACCGTAGCGTCGCAAGTGACTTGTCTTAGACGACGCTAATATAGCCTTAGTTATCTTACTATATTTTAGCTTCGAGTATTTTAGCCTTTACGAATTTCTGACACTAAATAAGTGTTAACGATGACTTTTTTATTTTTTAGCTTTGCTTTGAGCCGATGCTAAGAACATTTTTTATAATAGTGGGTAATTGGGAACGCTCTTGTGGTTACACTACTGTAGGACAGGTTCCACTAATCAATGTTCCTATATTTCAATTGAAACCTCATCATTTTTTTTCTAATCTAGCCTAGTAGCCACATCATTCATCTTTAAAATCAAAATGCATCTAGGGATGACTACTGAACTTAGACTTAGTATGTATCTATAAAAAATACTTATAATAGGTAGTATAAATTATGTTTTATGGTTACGAGTATATACATTGATTACTTTTTATTAAATAATTGAATATAATAGATAGTATAAATTATGTTTTATGGATACGAGTAAACACATTGATTACTTTATATAAATAATTGGATATGAGTATTGGTACAAGTACTTTAATATCTATTCTACCATATTTTATTCCGTATAATATATATTATTTATATATATATATATATATAAACGTACAAACACTACAAGAATAAATGGATTTTGTGAGGGCTTTTGGCAAAGGGAAAAAACAGCCACAAATGTGGCTTTTGTGAGGGCTTTTGGCAGTTACAAAGAAGCTAGTCACAAAATTTTGTGAGGGCTTTTGCAGCTACAAAGTGCCTGAAACAGGTTGACATTTGTGAGGGCAGCCACAAAAGACAGGCATTTGTGAGGGCTTTTGCAGCCACAAAAGTCTGCCTTTGTGAGGGCATAGGCCGCCACAAAGGACAGGCTGAATTTGCTGACTGGACCTTTGTGAGGGCTTTTGGCCGCCACAAATGCCAACGTAATAAAAAATTAATATATTTTGTGAGGGCTTAGGCCGCCACAAAATAATTCGTATTTAATAAATTAATTTTTAAATTCAAAATTAATAGTTTATTATAATATTATATATAATAAATTAATATAATTATAATATTAAAATTTAAATTATAATTAAATTAAAATTTAAATTAAATTTAAATTAAAATTTAAATTAAATTTAAAATATAATGTAATTATAAATTAAATGTAATATATAATAAACTAATCTTAATATAATTAAAAAATTTAAAATAAAATATTTAAATTAAAAATAAAGATTAATAATTACATTAAAGATTAATTTAAATAATAAAATATTAATAATAAAATATTTAAATTAATAAAAAATTATTTAAATTATTAATAATAAAATATTTAAATATTTAAATTAATAATTATAATTATATTTAAATAAAGCTTAAGAGTAATTTTGTGTAGAGAGAAGGAGGAGAGAATAGTTAGAATGAGGTTTTAGAGAGAAGTTGGATGTGAAAAAATGAAGTAGGAGGGGGAGAAATATATATAGTGTTGCTTAGCATTTGTGGCGGCTTTTGCAGCCACAAATTCCACGTGCTCATTCCTTTGTGGCGGCCTTTGCAACCACAAATTCCATGTGGTCATTCCTTTGTGGCGGCCTTTGCAGCCACAAATGCCACTGGTCACGTCACTCCTTTGTGACGGATTTGGCCCTCACAAATGCATTTTTTGTAGCTGTAAAAGCCCTCACAAAATCCAGAAATATTTAACTGGATTTTGTGGCTGTCTAAGCCCTCACAAAATCAAAATGTTGTGATTTTGTGAGAGTTTAGGCAGCCACAAAATCCAGTTAAATATTTAAAAATTTGTGAGGGCTTTTTCAGCCACAAAAAATGACCAATTTCAATTTTAGCCTTTGTGAGGACTTTTTCGGTCACAAATTTATGAGGGTTTTATTCGGCCACAAAATATTTATAAAATTGACCACAAATATGTGTTTTTCTTGTAGTGAAAAATATTAAAAATATATATTTTATTATGGCTAATGATAATTATGATACGAATATAAGAATTAATATATACAGATAAGATTACCATAAAAATTTCTCAAATTCCTTTGTTACAAATTTGTCACGATAACGATTTTCCATAGCCTTCACAATTTACTATTTGTTTTAGTTTTTCAATTTTAATTTAAATATATAACAATAAAACTCACACAATAAATATAAAAATGTATAAATTTGTGAATTTTATCATGCGCTATAATATATCAAATGTTGTACAAAGTTTTACTAAGTTGCGCATATTGAAAAATAATTGTCTCGCGTTGCTCCAAAGTTGATTTACTAAATAGTATCTCCGATAGGAGTTGCCTTAACTAATAGGGATTCATCTTATTAACATGCAATGCAACCTCACAAATAGACATCTATGATTGGAGTTACCATATCTCTCCTCTCTTACATGCAGGTCCCACTACTAAAAATGGAAAGAAAAAAAATATAATTAGAAACAAGAGTATATGTCGGTATATCAGTTTTCTTTAATTTAGCAACATATATAAAAATAAAATCATCAATAAAGTCTATTTAATAATTTTTTTAGAAGCTAGTGTGAAATTATAGTAATCAACTGATTATTAGATATTACCAAATATATATATATATAAATAAGTGATGTGAACACATAAATTCCATGCGAAATCTATTCAAGCACTACTATTTTGAAAGTAACTACCACTACTATTAGAGTATTAGGAATGCTATAAACTTGAGTCGAAGAAAACCATGGTGCAGGGTGCAGGGTGCAGGGTGCAGAGTGCAGAGTCAAACATATACACACATCACTATCGGTGTCCGCAACAACCTGTCATTCAATTCTATCGCTGAATAAGTTTGAGACATATCATGAATCAATTATTTCAAATTCAAATTGTACTTGGTGGAACTAATTATCCAACTAATTTGTGCTTAAATCGAACATCATACCCTTTCATCATATATTATAGATTTTAATATCATATCAATCAATTGTATTTCTAACAAAAATTAATTATTTCAAAAACTTAGTTCAACTTCAACAATTAGTTATTATAACACCTCAACGATTATATATCTCATAAATAGAATACTACGTAATGAATAGATTCAAACTATTCATAAAAATAAAATAAAATAAATCAAACTATGTATCTCATTATGCATGTGTTTTTGGAAACAAAATAAAGAAAGAATAAGGTTAGGAAAGGAAAAGAGTATACATATAAAAAATAATAATTATCTCCTTCGAACAACATTGAATATATAATATATATTATGAAACCCACTCAAAATTCATTTCTCTTTTAAATAAAAAGAAAACACTCTGAAGTCGTCGATCAATTGATTTAAACTACAAGACTATTCCTACTTTTCTATTATTTTTACTATATCTCAATTTTTACCATATTTAATTATATCAATTGAAAAATATACCTCCTTTTTTCCTCGCGCTCATTTCATTTTCTTTCATGCTAAATAACTAATTAATCATGCCATTTGTTTTACAACATTCCTCTTCTTGTGACTATTTTTTCTTTCACGTTCTTTTCTGTGATTTTTCATGATCCAAACAATGTGTATGTTATTTGTCTGTTTGAAAATACTTGTGCGGTGCAACCTTGCTTTTAAATTGAAGCAATGTTTTAGAGAGGTATTAGGTTACAACGCACTAACATTTAAAATTTAATCAAACCTTTAAACACGTGAAAAATATGTCATTCATTCTTTTTAAATAATTACGTACATTTCAATTTTATGAGTAATATATACATCACTATATGTAATTATTCTAATAAAGTAAAAACATAAATCATTATGAAGGTTCTATTCTCTTAGAAGAGGTTGTATTCTCTTAAGAGAAGGGTTTAAACCAAAAACATTTATATCGTTTCAACACTAGCATTTTTGTAAACACTAACATTTTCCTGATTTTAATCCAAATAATAAAACTACATCCTTCACATTTAAATATAAATAAAAGTTGGATAAAAAATTTAATATACTTAATCTAAATATTAAATTAGATGTATCAATTTTCATTAATTATAATTTTATTTATATTTGTAATTCTTTTTCATTCCAGTGATCTTTCATCACTTCATACTTATCCTAAGAAAGAGTAGCCTCTCAACCTCAGTTATATATGCAAAATGATGTCGACCATGACATTTGTATGAAAACCCAATATTCAATCTTTCATCTCAATAATTGAAAGTGAAATTACTTTTGTTTACCTTTCTTTTTGACAAAGTGAAATTACTTTTTCGGCAAAAAGCCATTTCATTTTTGTTGGCTTCTATGGATACTATTTAAACACGGCAACGGTCTATCAGAAAAGAGAATTCTCTTTCCTATTCAAGTTTATATATTTGTCAATTAATTTGAATTCAGATATTTTTCTATTATATATATATCCTCTTTTGAACAAATACTTGATATCATTCAAATTTATATATAAAAATGTTGTAAAGTGAAAATGCGACCACCTAAATGAAAAAACTTTATAAAATATTATTGAATTTTTTTTCTCTCGTTTTATAGGTCACATCCTTGTATTGGCTTATTTTGTTTTTTTAACAAATAGTGAAATGTTAAATTAGTAAACAAAAAATAAAAAAAAATAATAATAATAAATTAAATTATATTAATAAAATCAAACAAAATATATTACATGAATAAAGAAATACATCAAAATTAATGTGGTCAAGAAGATGTGTCAAAGAAAAGAACGTATTATAATATTTTAATAATTTTATCTTATTTTACTGTCTATTAAAAATAAATTAGCACGTTGTTTTTTGAATTATTTTTATTTATTAATTTAACATTTCTTTATTTTTTAAAATAAATAAGTCAACTCCCTCATATTTTGTCTCTGTCTATGTTTGTCTCTATTCTATTCTTGGTTGTCTCTGGTTTTTATTTGCCTCTAGTTGTCTTTGCTTATGTTTGTCTTTGATTTCTAGTTATATTTGATTCTAGTTGTCTCTAATTTTGGTTGCCTCTGATTCTATTTGTCTTTAATTTTCTATTTGACTTTGGTTATTGATTAATGTCTCTGGTATTTGTTTGCTTCTAGTTTTGGTTTGTCTCTGGTTATATTTTTCTATCTTTGATTCTTGGTTGTATCTGTTATCACAAAATAGTATGAGTTGGTTTAAAATAGGATGAAGTTGTTAATTTATTTGCAATAAACAAAATAGGAGTGAATTGTTAACAAGATATCATAGAGTTATTAATCTACTTGCAATAGGTGGTAAAATATGAGGGGCCGTTAAAATATTATATTATTTTCTTTTAGATATTTATTCAACTGGATTAATTTTGATGTATTTTATTTTATTATTTAATGTATTTTATTTGATTTTATTAATATAATTTATTTTGTTTATTAATTTAACATTTATTAATTTGTTAAAAATAAAATAAAATAAAAAAACACACGGCCGCATCTCTATGATACGACCTCTTATAAAAATAAAAAAACTTGCCTTGTGATCTCTTAAATGGCACAAAAAGTAAAAAAATATATATATATATATATATATATATATATATATAAATTTCAATTTACGGTATAATAAAAAAATTAAAAGAGAATATAGTAAAAAAAAACCATTGGATTTTCTATTTTTTCAAAAGAAAAACATAGTGATTTTGGAAGAAAAAAAATAGTAAACTATGAGAAATAGTAATTTTTAAAATGAAGTGAAATAGATATGAAATAAAGTAAATCAAAATAGAGATAGAAACCAAGGTTGAAAAATAAAAGATAAAGCATCCTTGTTCGTTTGTTACTTGTATGATCTACCTCCGACAACAAGGCAGAATAGTACTATACTAATTATATATGGCCATAAATTAGTCCCAAAAAAAAGGCCATATTAATGATAGCTTTTGGCATTCTCTATTTCCATGGGTTTCAACAAATATCCTCACACACACATTAATAAAAATGATGAGTTTGTTAGATATGGCAACTAAACGTCCAAACTCACACTTGTCCATATCGGCTATAACCATGGATGGGTCTACTCCTTATAAATTAGGGTAGTTTCCCTTGCTATCTTTTTTCCGTTTATTGATAGGGAATCTTTATAAATAGATATAAAATAATAATAATTTCAATAATAAATTTAATATTAAAATTAATTTTCTTAATTTTAATGATGTAATTGAAACGAAAATAATAATAATAATAATAATAATAATTAATTTTGAATATAAATACAGTTGTCAAATAAATTATAATATAATACATATTTTATCACTTTGACATTCAATTCCAAAAGTTAATCTTTCAAAAAGTATTTAATGAGTTAAATAAGTAAAAAGGACTACTTTAAATTCTTTTAAAGAATAAAGTTAAAGTTGAGAATGATTATAAAATAATTATATTTTTTCCTTGCCAATTTTGTTTGAATTTTCCCGTGCCAATTTATTTCCAAACATCCTAAGCCAACACATTAATGAGATATATGGAGCCCGCTTACTCTCCTTGCAAATCTGCCACAGCTTTATTTTTAAACTCAAAATTATAAAACTGGAAAGTAACGGAGTGTCACACACCACGATGAAATCGCAATGAATTCAATTAAAAAATAAAATATCCATTAAGAGTATCATATTTAGATTGATGCATCCCTATTGGTGGGCAGTGGCCACATATGAGTTTGATGGCGATTGTCGGCATTCCTCTAAGGTCACACGTATTTTGTACCACCACCCACTAAGCTAGTTCCCGGTTCCATCGTTGTTAACAATGAAAAGAGAAAGAAGAGAAACAATTAAGAGAAAATGACTCTACGGTTTTATAAGATAGAATGAATCAAACTTAAGTTAATAGGGTTACAATGAGTACATATATAAAAGAATAGAAATATCTAAAATATCCTTACTACTAATATATAATAATATTATCTAACACATGAATCATGCACACCTCATTTTACACCATCCCAATTTTATATCATCACACCTGCACGCGATTCAAATACCCTGCAACAAAATGTTAATTAATCGTAGTGTAATAATACACATCAAAATGTAATGCAACACCTCAATACATTTAATAAAATTAGTTGACAAATGAAACCTTTTTATTCATGTTAAACAATTTAGCGTGATTTAATCGTAATTTTTAATTATTTAAATTTCTAAAAATTAAAACTATGCTTTTTATTAAATTTTTTTGATTAATTGTTTACAAAATAAAAATTAACTATAATATAATTTGTAATTTATATCATATGAAATAATTTATAATTATTTAAATTAAAATTATCTTCTTTATAATAAAATAATATTAAAAACACATTCAGAAAACGAATAATATAACAATGCTTTATCTTTTTTAGATTGATAAATTCAATCAAATTAAAAATAATATATTTATTTCTCATATACTAAACGTACATTAATTTTTTTTTATTTTGCAAATTGTTTTGCCCTTGGAAGGCAGAATTTCAATTGCCACATTGCTTGCCTTTTTGTACGCATCCTTTCAACATAAGAAGTCACCACCTATTTTTGTATATGAAAAACACACTCCTTAGGCTTGTAAGCTATAAAAGTTTTTTTTTTTTTTTTTTGTTAAAATGACATTATGATAAGATGGAGTGAGTATAAATTGAGGGGATATTATTATAGAGTAGGCCTGTACTCTGTTAGGTACGTGAATAATATGGCTGCTAGGTTTTCCCTGCAGCCACGACTCGTTCCTGTCTTTGTGATAAGGAAGACAATTAATGTCATTATTTCACATCAAGCAATGTTGCACATTAATGTCATTATTTCACAGCATTTCCTGTTCATTTTAACTTTTATCAACTACTTCTGACTTCGTGCGGTAAATCAATTTCGGCCATTTAATTAAATATTAGACGGTTCATTGTAGATTTAAATTAAAATAAAAACAAAATCTGTCTTTGAATTAATTTGAATCGTCCATCTTGATTGGACGGATAAAATTGTGTGATTATATACAATCTCACTAACTTAATTAAAATTTAAAATTGTATGGTTTATATAAATTAAGTATTTATGTTCCTCTTTCGTCCTATTTGAATCTTTAGCTCTTTCAACTCTTTTAGTTCAAACTCGATGAATATTCAATCCTGTTATGTATATCAAAGTAATTAACATTAAAAATTTGTATGCATAAGTATTTTGTATATATATATATGAATGCTTACAAAATAATAACACTTTAACGTCTCTAATTTTATTCTGGCCCTTATTGTTTTGTTGTTGTTTTAAAGTTATGTACGCATACATTCTAAATCAATTAGTTTTGACAAATTTGATTTAATAATTGTCTTTTTCTAAAATACTATTAATTATTTATTTGTTCCACTTACATATTTTTTTTATATTAAATAGTTAACGAAATTATAAAAATGATTGGATTGATTTTTTTTTGCTGATAATAAGTTAGATTGAATTTGAAAATGAAAAAATAAATAGAAACAAATATTTTCTATAAATAAACAGCAAGTGAAAACTAAGAGAGGGGGTATTTCTTTTTCTTGTTGAAACTCTCAACTCGAACTTTAGCACTAAAAGCACATTGTATTCACAGTAAATAATCAAACAAATGATTGATGAAAGTACATTGCATCCCAATAATCGATTCACCATGATAAACTTATTAGACGGATGCTCAAGAACCCCATAGATGCTCCCCTCCAAAAGTAATATATATATATATATATATATATAAATAGGATGTGGATAATGTATGTAGAATTATGTAAATAAAATAGGATGTGAGATGAGCAATCACCAAGTTATTATTCAAAGAATTGGCTTTTGTAGCCCCCAATTAAACCCCTACCCCCCAATTTAATGCTTTTTGGCTGAAATACCTAAAATACCCCTAAAAAATTTAGTAAAAAGTAAAAAAAACATACATTCGTACCAAAATTTGAAAAATCCGAAAAGTAAGTATTTCTGGAAAAAAAAATTTACCGGAAATTTCAAGGAATTTGAAATTTCCGGTAGTTAAAAATGTACACCGGAAATTTCGTTTTTGAAATTTCCGGGAAACTGACCGGAAAATTGAAATTTCCGGTAGTTAAAAATATGTACCGGAAATTTGAAATTTCCGGATGGGTTACCGGAAATTTCAAAAATGAAATTTCCGGTATGTATTTTTAACTACCGGAAATTTCAATTTTCCGGTACACTTCCCGGAAATTTGAAATTTCCGGTACTGTTTTTTTTTTTTTGTTAATTTTTTGTTTTTAATATTATTAGTGAGGACCAGAGGAGCTAAGACTGATGGCGAACATTCTCGAGTTCGGCCTCCTACTCAATCAAATAAGAGAGCTGCTGTTGAGAAAAGGAGAAGAAGGAATGAGGAGCAGGCGCCCCCGGAGCAGCCTACACAATATGATCAGCCGCAGTTTGAGCAGCAGCAGGATGAGCAGGCGCAATATGATCAGTATGAGCAGCCGCATGATGGCCAGCATCAGTATGACCAGCCGCAGGAGCAGCCGCAGGAGCAGCCGCAGGAGCAGCAGCAGTTTGAGCAGTATGAGCAGCAGCAGCCTCAGTATGACCAGCCTGAACAGCCGATTTTTCCTGGAGGTCCTTATGATCTTTCTGTCCTTACCGATTATGAGCATCATATAGCCATTAATGTGTGGAATGGACAGGTTAGTAAATTATTTATTTATAGTATAAGATTATTTGTAGTTTAGATTATTTGTAGTTATAATATTATAATTTATTACATATTATAATTTTTAATTGTGTGTTATTTTTAATTAAACAGGAAAGACGTGCCTTGAAAGTTGTTTCAAATGGCAAAAAACAGGACAGATTCATTGATATCAAATATCAATTACCTGCTGAAATTGATAATTGGATTAATATATCTGGATTACGACCTCTGAGAAGATGTAGTCTGCAGATGATTGATGGTAATATGATATCTGCTTTTGCTGAGAGATGGCACGCAGAGACTAGTTCATTTCACCTGCCATTCGGTGAAATAACTATTACTCTTGACGATGTTAGGGGTCTTTTGAGCATCCCATGTACTGGAGAGTTTTTTACACCTCCCCCAAATGTTAATGAAGATTTGGCAATTGCTGCTGCTGTTCAGTTGTTGGGAGTTTCATATGATGAATCTGTGGCTGAGACTAGGACTAACAGAGGAGCATCTTATAGTTTTGAATGGTTGAAAGAGGTATTTTATAAGAATCTTCATGAACGTAGATATGACTGTGCTGCTAGGGCATATCTACTTCATTTGGTAGGGTGTACTATTCTGGCTGATAAGAGTTTTACACTTGTATCTGCAAAATATCTCTTTTTGTTTCAAGATCTTGATAGCTGCGGTAAATGGGCATGGGGACCAGCTGCACTTGTTGTGTTATATGACTATCTTAGAGATAGTACATTGCCTGCTACCAAACAGATTGGAGGTTATTTATCTTTATTTCAGGTACTATTATATTTATTATACTTATCATTATGTTTTTAATTATTTGATCACCTTAATAATTTTACTATGTTTCTATTATTTACAGACTTGGATTTATGAACATTTTCTTGATATTTGTAAACGGGATTTCGATGAACATATTTCGTCGATGCCACGGATGTTTCGTTGGACTGCGAAACAAACATCAGGGAATGTTGCATATTACATGGCAAAGTTGGATGCTCTGAGGGATACTGATATCATCTGGGCACCGAATTATGATGATGGCGCTGTGACACGATTTCAGTCTGTGTCATTATTTACAAGATACATGCGTTGGTGTTTCACGATGGTTCCGTATTTACCAGAGAGGTGCATTCGTCAGTTTGGGTATATTCAGCACATTCCTCCTACACCACCGATGCTCGTTGCACGTGATGTCGACATTGAATGGAGTATGTACCGGAATTCTGTACGATCACTTCGACCTACATTGCATCCAGCTGCATATCCACATCAGTGTGTTGAGGGATACATCTAGTGGTATTATAGGATATCTCATCCTCGGATGATCCCTTATGTTGCGGCATATGCTGGCCCTAGTGATGATGCTGATGTTGATGCTGGTCCTGGTCCTGATGCTGGATATAGTCATGGTGCTGGTCCTAGTCATGGAGCTGATCCCGATGCGTCTTGTACACGGTGTGATGCAGTTGGTGGTCTTATACAGCAGAGCTTAGATTTGCATATTGGTGGTCCTGAAGATCAGATGCGTCTGTTATTAGAGAGGGCTTTACACATTTCTAGAGGAGGAGATTATCAGTAGTATTGTAGTTGTTTTGATGACACTTATTATTTTGTTAGCTCAGTATGTTATTGACACTTATTATCGACTTAGTTATTAGTTATTCGACTTATTTATTTGTTATTCGACTTATTATTGACTTATTTATTAGTTATTCGACTTATTTATTATTCAGAGATATTATTATCGACTTATTCACAACATATTATTATCGGCAAATTAAAGTGTAAATCATATCATTTAAAACAAATTACACATCAAAAGTGTCAATCATATCATTTAAAATAAGTTACAACTCAAAAATATTAATCATCTGCCAAAGACATATAATCTAAATCTAAAGAACCCCAATGTTGAAGACGTCCTGCATAAGTGACAGCCAATGATGTTGACTCATCGCTACGATGATTCTTCCAATGCCATGCAAGTGGAGGTAACGGACATGCAGATTCCACCTTAACTTGAACCCAATGATTCTCGTTAACGAAACCAATGCTGATAACACGATCACGTGACAAATCTCCATTATGTGCACCCCTCAATGGGAAAAAAAGTCAAACAAAAAGTTTTTGCTAATGTAACAAGAACGAGATTATATTTTGTTGCTATCACGTAACCCATATCAGGAATGGTCATCCACTTCTCGTGACCTTGGTTGTCTAAATCAGTTACAAGTAAAGACTCTGTCACTTCTTGCAAACGTTCCTGGAATAATGCAGCATACAAATCTGGTTTGGATTTAATCTCTGTATACAACTGTCGACGTATAATGCTCCAGGATTCTTCACCATGACCAAGTAAAGCAGCAATAGCACGATATCCACAATTTCCATCTTCTTTAACATTAACTATATCTTCAATATATGGATGAATTAAAGCAGAAAACTCGTGTAAATATTTTTTAACCTGATGGGATTGAGAGACTTGTTTGGATGCTTGATGGGAGAATTGTTTGGATGCTTGCTGGGAGAATTGTTTGGATGCTTGCTGGGAGACTTGATTATCAACATGCTCAAAGTATGATGGGTCGCGATATACGTCATATCCCTTCGGCTTATTGCCTTTTTTCTTAACACCACCTTTTGTTTTGATTTTATCCACTGGTGCACAGATTGATGTTGTCTCCGGATATGCTATTTCATGCAACTTGCTCTTTAATGCCCTTCTTCCAGCAACATTAAGAGTTTTCCATGTTTTCCAAATTATATTCATCTCCGATGTAATATCCAACTCTGAATCATTTGTCAACTGTTCATCCTCTTGATCACTATTCAAAGTTAGTTTCCTCCAATGTATATGAACAGCATCTAATGGGATTGGAACGCCTTCCATCTTGTATCGTGCTAACTCACACGCACAAGGTAATCCATGAGTCTTTCTAAGTATACAACAACAAGCATCTTTATCATTAACGACATAACTGACTCTCTTGTATTCTTCAACAATATCACCTAAAGCTTTCCTAGATACCACCCAAGTCAATTCCTTAAAGAATGGATTGTTGTGTACATGCTCTTTGCGACCCTTACTTGCCTCAAATGAACCTTTGATCTTAATAATCTGATACTTCAACATGTCATTCATATCATTCCATGCCTTACAAAAATCTCCTTTACTGTGTTCCAAAAATCTCTTTAATGACCAATGAGCAGACTCAACCCTAATAATATACAAGAGAGTCAGTTATGAAATACAAAACAGAATACATTACAGAATATAAAATAAAATACAGAATATGAAGTTTTAATGACATACCTATTAGTCGTAGTATTTCCTAGATGCAATACTCGATTGGTCCAAGCTTCGACAAATCTTTCCTTATGAGGATTCAACCATGTGTCTCGGACGTAGTCAAAAAACATAATATTATCGACACATGCTTGCTCAAATATTTGCAAAAGTACCTCGTACTCATTCTCTTCAGAACAATAAACAATTTTACTCCACAACTCAAGAATGGGTTCTTGCATGTCTCTGTTTAATATATATTGTTTGCATTTGGCTCTAACATTTTTGTTAATATGAAGTTGGCAAAGTAAATTTGTTGAAGATGGAAATACAAATTTAATTGCATTCATTAAAGCAAGTTCTCTGTCAGTGACAATCACCTGAGGAAATGAAGTGTTTGAAAGAAACAACTCTTTTAACTTCTCCAATGCCCACCAAAAGTTGTCTTGACGTTCAGAATCCATATAAGCAAATGCAACATTAAA
>JBBPBR010000004.1:73949934-73964343 GCA_037974775.1 Cicer pinnatifidum
TATATTTAATATAATGTGATAATCTTTGACACATTTTATAATTGAACATTATAATATGATCCAAGTAGTTTGTTAGTGATGATGTAATATATCTTCAAATATTTTTAATAAAAACACGATTAATGTTTTGAACATAGATTTTATTGATTTTTATAGGTGTTTTTTGAAAAATTTTGTTAATTTTCACAATGGTTTTATTGCTTTTAATTTTTCTGATAATAATTTTTATAAAACAGTAATTTATATCTTTTTGAATTATTATTTTTTTTTAGTATATATAGTCCCCCTCAAACAACTTATTTTCTTTTCTTTTTATTTTTAATACTAAAATTTTTAAAGTTACGTAAATTATAGATAATTGACTTTAAGATAACAACGTAATTGAAATTGAAATATAAGGTTAATTATTTGTCGAGTATTGTTGGTTAAAAAAAAATAGAGCACTCCCTTAGCATAAGTAATACTCCAATAAAAAACAAACGGTGTCCCGTAGTGGAAACGGTTTCTACCAATCCAAGATTCCCACAAAGCAAATTACATTATATATATAGATGCATGATGCATCACTCATACTCACTCACTCACTCACAAAACTTGTTCTGTTTTCCTCTTCTACATATCTAACCTCTTGTTTCTCCATTTCGATGTCTTTCACAGCCTCACCATCTATGATAAGAAACTCCAATTCATGGCCCAAAAACATGCTTGTTTGTGATGTGCCTCATCATGCTTGTAGAGACAGGTTTTTCTTTCCAAACAAAGGCATTTCTAAAGTCCGACGTAATCTTCAAAATCATTTGACCGTCGCAAATGTTGCCACTCCATTGCATGTAATTGCTCCACCACCGGAGAAACCTCCGGGGACCACCGGTGGCCGCCAACACCATGTTGCATGGACTAGTATCTCCCAAGAGAGATGGGAAGGAGAACTTTTTGTTCAAGGACATATTCCACTCTGGCTGGTCAGTCGTTTTTTTTTTTTTTCTTCCAAATAATGCGCAATTTTTATTTTTCTTAATATTCACACACAAAAATAATAATAATGTTAATTTCAAGATGAGACTATAGTATATACGTTAAAAAGAACACCATTTGTTCTGAACTCTATGTTTTTATCAAGAGAACCACGTCAGTAAAAATTGAACACTATATATTAGAAAAATATTCTAATTTATGTTGATAAAAGATATAACTTTATAAGAGGTTTATAACAAATTATACTTTTTATTTTAAAAGTTAATTTTGTAAAAATAAATTAAATTTAACATAAAATTTAAGATTATGAACTACTACTATCCATAATCTATGATAAAGATTAAAATATTATATAATAAATAAATTAAGAATTTAATCAATATATAATTATAGTAAAAATCAAATATCATTAATAATATAATCATAGATGGATCGGTGGATGTAAATGAATTAAATCAAAAAATTATTCTAAAATCTTAATAAATTTTAAATAAAAATATATGGATAATTTTATATTATATCTATCGTTGTAGCTTGTAACCTCTACCTAAATTTTACCACCAATATAATATTATAGTCGAGTTCTACTTGATTGTAATATAGAAAGTAGAAACTACAAAATTTAAAACACAGACAAAGTGGAAGAGAACAAGAAATATTCTTGTCACAACTCACAAGAATTAAAAAATCTCCATAAAGATTTCCGAAAAAAAAAAAAAAAACTCCATAAATTATAAAATAAAAAAGCTGCTGCAGACCCCAAAAAAAAAAATTTAAAAGCTGCTGATCCTACACGTAATACAGGTGTGTCGCTCGCTAATCATGTAGTAATAACGTGTCAGCGAATGGGAAGTCAAGCCAGCAGAGTATATTACCGGAATCAATAATTTAATATCCAATTAATTAAATTAAATAATGGATCGTACATTATATAATATGAAGTGAATCATGTGTAGTTTAAATATTTTGGTTTAGTGTAATATCTTTGGACTCTTCTAATAATACATTTTGGCTAGTAAACATAATTTATGAATAAATGAATAACCATCGCTAATTCGTAGTTATAACATCTGCATAAATAGTTAAGAACTTTATTTTCTTGAAGAGAAATAATTAGATGATTATTATTGAGATATGTGATAAATATGTACTATAATTATACATGCAGAAAGGAACGTATCTAAGAAATGGTCCGGGCATGTGGAACATAGGAGACTACAACTTCAGGCACCTTTTTGACGGGTACGCCACCTTGGTCGGGCTTTACTTTGACGACGGGCGGTTAATCGCCGGCCACCGACAAATCGAATCCGAAGCCTATCAAGCAGCAAAGAAGAATCAAAAGATATGTTACCGTGAATTTTCAGAAGTGCCTAAGGCTGAAAATTTCTTGGCTTATGTGGGGGAGCTAGCAAGCCTTTTCTCCGGTGCTTCGCTGACTGACAATGCCAACACCGGTGTGGTGAAGCTCGGTGATGGAAGGGTGGTTTGTCTGACGGAGACACAAAAAGGGTCCATAGTGGTAGACCCTAACACATTGGAGACAATTGGAAAATTTGAGTATAGTGATTCTTTAGGGGGTCTCATTCACTCTGCACACCCTATTGTGACGGATAATGAGTTTTTAACGTTGATCCCTGACCTTGTGAAATCAGGTTACTTGGTGGTGAGGATGGAACCTGGCTCTAATGAGAGGAAGGTTATAGGTCGGGTCGATTGTCGGGGCGGGTCATCGCCCGGTTGGGTCCATTCTTTCCCTGTTACTCAACACTATGTTATTGTGCCTGAAATGCCATTGAGGTATTGTGCTCAGAATTTGCTCAGAGCTGAACCAACTCCATTATACAAATTTCAGTGGCATCCTGAGTCCAAAGCTTTTATGCATGTTATGTGCAAGACTAGTGGAAACATTGTAAGTACATATTAATTATATCACCACTGATTAGTTTTTTAGGCATAATCATCTCTATTAGTAATAAATAGTATTCAAATGAATATGAACTTAATTAACTTTTATCATCAATATTTGTCGCGTGTGTTTGTGTGGTTAATTTTGGTATATATTGATTTTTTTTTTTTTAAGGTGGCAAGTGTGGAAGTGCCTTTGTTTGTTACTTTCCATTTCATAAATGCATATGAAGAGCAAGATGAAGATGGGAGGGTGACTGCTGTCATTGCTGACTGCTGTGAGCATAATTCAAACACTTCCATTCTTGATAAGCTTAGATTACAGAACCTTCGCTCATTTAATGGCAATGATGTTCTACCAGATGCTAGGTACGTATTTAACATCTTAATTATTTTATATCTAAGCCCTTCCTGAATTGAATGGTCATAGTTGAATACAGCTTCTATATTTTAACTGAAATTAATGTAAAATCATTGTTGAAACAATAGGGTTGGTCGGTTCAGAATACCATTGGATGGAAGTCCATATGGAACATTAGAAGCAGCATTAGACCCAAATGAACATGGAAGAGGCATGGACATGTGTAGCATAAACCCTAATTATTTAGGGATGAAATACAGATATACCTATGCTTGTGGGGCACACCGCCCTTGTAACTTCCCAAACACCCTCACCAAGGTTAATTACTTTGCTTTTATATTTCAAGTCTTAATTTCTGTTAAATATTAACCCTATATACATTTAGTTGAACTTACTTTACCATGTAATATGTAGATTGATCTACAATTGAAAAGGGCTAAGAACTGGTATGAAGAAGGTGTTGTGCCCTCAGAACCATTCTTTGTGCCTCGACCAGGAGCAACAGAGGAAGATGATGGTTAGAACTCTCATAATTAATTAATTCATTCATTCATGCCTGTGCAACATTGCAAAATCAGCCCATCCTTGTTCTCCATTACAATTGGTCATACACTTTTAATTCTGACCTTTTTCGTCCTCATATAACAGGTGTAGTAATCTCCATAATCAGTGAGAAAAATGGAGAAGGATATGCATTGGTGTTAGATGGTTCCACTTTTGAAGAGGTAGCTAGGGCTAAGTTCCCTTATGGACTTCCATATGGGTTGCATGGATGCTGGGTTCCAAAACAGTAAAAGACTACTCAGAGAAAAACACCACAACTACGTGCAAGCATCACATCTGTACAATATATATTCTACAACTATCTATCTATAAGTGTAAGCTGATAGCAATCTATAACGCAAATATATGTAAGATAAAATAGCAATTATACAGCATTTTTAAATTATAATTCATGTAACACTCAATACCGTATATATCAAATTAGCAATTATACAGATTCAAAATCTTGGTTATTGGCGAATACTTAACTTATAATATTCAAAATCATACGTAATGACTTGCAGATATGAAATATGAATACTAGTATTAATCATGAGTGAAAGACTAGTTGACTTGACTAGCAATATCATACGTAATCTACTTCTTAAAGGCCAATCACATAAGAGACTGTAGACAGAAATCCAAGGAGATAGTTGCAAAGAAATCTTTTGGGAATGAATAATCCAACCAGAAGGAAACAAATTTAACTTGTTTTATTGTTATTGGACTTTTTCAATTTGTTTTTAAAATTATTATTTTTGAAGCATTCAATTTGTTATTTAATTATGACAACAGATGTTAGGAACCCAAGATTATTCTATATCCTTACAACAAATGATTTAAATATCCTCGATTTTGAATCAAAAATTCAAAATGAATTTCCTTTCCCAGAAAATATGCTTCTGACCACCCTGGCAAAGGAAAAAAAACAGATTAGACAGTGCACATGTCAAATCTGCAAATCTTCTCACCTGATGGAAGAATCCCTAATAAATTTTATAACCTACTTTGCATCTTGCAAATAGACCAGGAAAATAATGTGATATAAATTCCAAGTGTAGAAGAAAAACCTTGATTTGTCCGCTGAGCATCTTCTTAAAGACAAAAAATGACTATTTCTGGTCAGTATAAACAGCGTCAACATCATCAAGCTCAAGTAATTTGTTCATAAGTTCCTTGTTCAAGTCCACAGCCTCATCGTCTACCTGAAAAAAATATCAGCGCATGACTCGAAAATTAATATATTTACTTTCCAAAGTAGAACACAAACGAAAAATACCATGGTAATCATCATTAATATATAATGAGACAAGCTCAAAAGTTGATGGGATGAACGGTCTCATCCTTACAGAATATGAAGTGGATTTCTTTTATTATAAGAAGAAAGGGAAACAATGCAGAGGACTTCATTGTAATCCTATTAAAGTCAATAACATCACCAAGGACAATATGAGATAAACGTGAGGGACAAGAATCCCAAATCTTCAAAGATGAATGATGAGGAACCCCACTTAGCTAGGAACTCTGCACTTTCATTTCCTTCTCTCAAGGTGTGTTTACGGGTTGGAATTTAAAGGGTTTTGGAGGGTTAAATTTATATTTAAATATATATTTGATATTGTTTTAAAAAATAAAAGAACAAAATGATACATAGCATATAATATCATGTTGTTCTTTTAATTTTTTTTTCTTTTAATTTTTTTAAAATATCAAATATAAATATATATCAAAATATAAATATCAAATATATGTAAACAAAATAAAGCTATATTGGAACATTAATTATGCTCTCCAAGAAAGTGTTAGAACAATGGAGAAACTGAATTCTTTATTGAATTAAACAAAATGCGAGTTTACAATTCTGCAAGGACATAATTGAGAGATGTTTTATAAGAATACCCACTACAAGAAGTTGAGAGTTTAGCCTCTCTCTTCCCAATAACCACTCAGTAATTTCTTGTCTTTCGTTTTCCTAATTTCCTACTTTTATTTGCCCCATAGCTGCTCTAAAGTAGTTAGTGTACTAACTTACGACCTAAATTGACACAATAAACTGCTTACATAAAAAATAACTGCCATACAAATTCAGTTTCCACTTAAAACTCTAACTCTTAACCCTTCTCTTATGATATTTAGTTATAAGACCTAACAATACTCCCTCCCAAAAGAGTCACCTTGTCCTCAAAGTGAAAATAAGGAAATTGCTCCACAATGGTCTCAACAGGTTCCCATGTTGCTTCAAAATTTGGTAGGTCCTTTCAATGAACAACACTTCTGCTATGCCACTGGGAGTGTTGCAGACATCTTGTACAGCAGCTGGAGTTGCTTGCAATTCTAGTTCCTTTGGGAGCAAAGGTGGCAAAGGTTAAGGGGTAGTTGAAGAAGAGATGGCCTTCTTAAGTAGGGACACATGAAACACTAGATGTATCTTACTCTCTAGTGGAAGAGCTAACTCAAATGCAACTGCTCCAATCTACTTTGAAATCTGATATGGTCCATAAAAATGAGGACTTAATTTCTCATTTCTCTTCTTAGCCAAGGACCGCAATATGTAGAGGTGTAATTTCAAATAACCCCAATATTCAACCACTAGTGAAATAGGACGCCTGGACTGATCAACGTACTTTTTCATTTGATTCTAAGTTGTGACCAAATTGCTTTTTAGATCATGCAACATTTGTCCCTATCTTGTGTTATGATGTTGACTTCTTCAGCAACCGAAGGAATAGTAGTCCCTTTTAGGACAATTGTGATAATTGGTATTAAACCAAAATTCTGCCTAACTTAGCCACGTTGGCCATTGTTTGGGCTTAGTGCTTGTGAGGCATCTCAAGTATGTTTCCAAACACCTATTGACTACTTTGGTTTGTCCATTTGTTTGAGGATAGTAAGCAGAGTTAAATTTGAGTTTTGTACCCGCCATTTTGAACAACTTCGACCAAAAATGGCTCAGGAAAATCTTATCTCTATCAGACACAATAGTAGAGGGGAAGCCATGCAACTTTACAACCTCTTGAAGGAAAATATCAGCAACATCTTTTGCAGTGGAAGGATGGCTAAGTACTAGAAAATGAGCATATTTAGTCAATTTGTTCACCACTACGAGAATGACATTTTTACCTTGAACCTTAGGTAATCCTTCAATGAAATCCATAGATATATCAACCCAAATCTGATTGGGTAAAGGTAGTGGTTGAAGAAGACCTGCAGAAGACAAAGCTTGATACTTGTTCAATTGACACACCTCACAATTGGCCACATGCTGCTTTGATATCTTTTCTCATCCTTTCCCAAATGCACAACCTAAAAATTTTTTTATAGGTTCTGAAAAAGCCAGAGTGTCCCCCCACTGCTAAGTTGTGAAATTCTTGTAGCAAAATGGGAATCCTTGAAGATCCTTTTGGTAGCACCAATACCAATCTCTCCTTATAGAGCAATTTTGATTTTGAAATTATAGCCTGGATGAGCATTAGGATCATGGATTAGATCACGTATCAATTTTTGTAACTTAGGATCTCGATAAGTTTCTGACTCCCAATCTTCCACTTCTTCAAAGTGAACTAAAGACAAAGCTGCAAATATCATTTTTCTAGAATGTGCATCAGCCACACCATTTTCTTTTCCAGGCCTATAATGGATTTCAAAGTCCAGTCCCATGTGTTTTGAAGTTCACCTTAAATATTATTCACCCATTACTCATTGTTTTGTTACAAATTTTAGGCTTTTCTGAGTGTGATGATGATGAAATGCCTTCCTAGCAGGTAATGTCTCCACTTTTGAACAACCATCACAATAGCCATCAACTCTCTTTCATAAACTGACTTAGATTGTGCTCTGTTTGTTAGTGTTTAGCTAGGAAAAGCCATTGGTCTCTCTTCCTGCAGTAAAACCGCACCCAAGCCCTTGATAGATGCATCAGTTTCTATGGTAAAGGTTTTAGAAAAATCTGGAACAGTGAGTATTGGTAATTCTGCCACCAATCTCTTGAGTTGTTCCAATGCAGTCTGGGTTTCACTATTCCATTGGAAGTTGTCCTTCTTCAAAAGTTGGGTCAAGGGTCTAGCTATCTTGCCATAATCTCTGACAAATCTTCTATAATACCCTTTCAGCCCCAAAAATCCTCTTAAGGCCTTGATGTCCTTGGGTGTTGGCCAATCTAACATAGCTTCAATCTTCTTTGGATCTGTTGCAAATCCACCTGCTGAGATGATATGACTCAAATACTCTAACTGAGTCTGCCCAAAAGTGCATTTTTTCTTGTTGGCAAATTATTGATTCTCTTTCAACAAAGCTAGGCCAGCCCTTAAATGTCTTTGGTGCTCCTATTCATCTGTATTGTAAACCAAGATGTCATCGAAGAAAACCAACATAAACTTTCTCGAGTACGGCCTTAACACTTCATTCATACGGCCTTGAAATGTAGAAGGGGCATTCGTAAGTCTAAAAGGCATGACAATAAACTCATAATGCCTTTCATGTTCCTCACACTTCACCAATTCTAATTGAGGACACACTCTTTCACAATCAAGTTTTCTCCCATCTCCTACTTCCACCGTGTATATGGAGGTTGCAAACATTTGCAAATTTATGTTCCTTCACAAAAATTGCTGAAATGAAATTATGTGAAGCTCCACAATCTACAAGGACCATAACATGTTCCTCGCCAATCATTCCCTATAACTTAATGGTTTTCTTCGAAGTGAGACTAGCAATGCTACATATAGACAATTGGAAGTCTTTCAATTCCCCCTCCACTTCCAGTAGATTCAGTTCCTGCAATTCACATTTCTCATCTTCCTCACCTAAAACTAGCATGTGCAACTGCTTGTTAACATACACATGGCCTGGACTAAACCTCTCATCACAGCGAAAACATAATCCCTCGCGTGACTTTTCTTGCATTTCAGCCTCGGCTAACCTTCTGAACCCTATGCCTCTAAAAGTTCAAGCAAGCTTTGCAACACTTCCTTCCCCTGAAGAACTTCCAACTCTTGGCATTGTAGTTTGCGTTTGTTGCTTACCCCTGGTTTCCATGTCATCGTTCTAGTATTATTGTACGTTCTCCTTGGTTTACCCCCAAAACTCACAGAATTGCTCCCCTTGGTGACTAAATTGTTATTCTAATCAACTCTCTGAGCAAAGTCCATTAATTCCGCAAGAGTCTCCATTGGGTGTAATTTTAATTCTGCTCTTATCACTTCCTTAAGTCCATTCAAAAAGATTCCTTTCAAATATGTTGGTTCTGCACATTTGTGTGAGTCTACGTACAATTCAAACTTTTCTCGATACTCTTCTTTTGACCCTATTTGTTGGAGACTTAGTAACAATTCAAAAAGGCTTTCAACCATAATGGTTGGAAACGCTTAATCACAGCGACACGGAAATCATCCCAAGTAGGTTGTTAAGCAGAAAATCCCCACCATTGCTACCATGTCAAAGCCTTTCCCTCCATAGCCACCATTACCGCTTGCAACTTCTCTGCCCTAGACATTCCTTTCAGATCAAAGTATCTATCCACCCTAGTCATCCATCCATACGCATCTTCACCATCAAAGACTGATATCTCTAATTTCCTCCACCTTTGAACTCTGTTTCGCAAGTCTAGAGAATTTTCTTGCCTTTCTCCATACAACACAGTGTGACTCCCATCGCTGGAATCATCTTTAAACTTGCATTTCGGGCAAAAGAGCAGAACAGTGAAATCTTTAACCGATAGAATCATCATGTGAAATTTCATATTGCCACATCATAGATTACATGTACACCTTCACAATTGTTTATTTGCCGACATTTATAGGTTTTATGAAACCAAAAGGAGGAGGAAGAAAAGAAAAATGAAACACCAATAAATGCAATAACACATGTAGTAGCCAAAACAAACCTCGATTGTGGTATTTGGAAGAAGCTCAGAACCATTATCGGCCTCAAAATCTATGCCCTCCTCTCGCAACTTCGATAGTATAGATGAATAGTTCTCAGAAGAGCCAACAATTTTATAATACCTGGCAAAAGGAACTAAAATCAATTCTCAGGAGTCAGGTCTATTTCTAAAGATGTGAATCTCTTTGTTATGATGTAATGAGTAATCAAATAGAAAAGAAAATATTGTAACTTATTTTAGCCATTATTGTTGCTAACAAAAGCTACCCCATAGGGAGACTAATTTAAGTACGAATAGAGCATCAATCAACCCGATTCTAGATGATGTCATGGTATTAAGAAATGTTTGCCCTGTATATAGAGCATATCTTGGAAGGAGATCAATTTGGCACTAATGTAAGATTTGATACACTTATACCATCCACTAACTCCTCAAAGAAAGTGAAATTCATAAATCTGATTGTCAAATTGTAGCTATATCTGATGTTGATTTTGGAGACCAAATTCTAGAAAATTTGAACAACAATAAATATTTATTCAAATTGTAGACATTTTCAATTATTTGAGAAACATATTATTAATAAGATAGACTTTAATTTCCTCTGAAAGCCAAACTAGCCCCCATAGTTATAAGATGAAATGAATTTCCTGCAGATGGCAGTTGGGAATTGACCACGTCTACTAGAAAAGTCTTGTATGTGATGCTTTCACTGAGACTGCAGATGGCAAACCACGCATCAAAGTCAGCCACGTTATGTAAAGTGATGCTTTCACTGAGACTGTAAGTAATATAGGGAGGGGTAAACTTTTATCTTAATTTAGGCTTTGGTGACTCACAAGTATGAATTCATAATAGCTAGTTTCAGGTTTCCTCCACGAAGAGCACTTACCTCAGAGACAGAATAGAGAAACAGGAATTGGGGGCAGATTAATTACAAATACGATGATGAAGTCATAAAATTTATTCTTATAAAGACAAAAAAAAATTGATTATAAGTGAGAAACATAATAATAACAAAAATGGGAGTGTTACCTTTCTGAAATATCCTCTTCAGTGTCATCTTCATAAGTCGGAGGATCAATTACATCCTCAGCTCCAGCATCTAAAGCAATGCCAAGCAGCTGATCTTTGTCAGCATTAGTGACTTTAATATTTACTACCCGAGCACGTCTAAACTTAAACAACACAGACCCAGAATCTGCCATCTTTCCTCCATAGTCCTTTACCACTTCTCTAATCTTTGCCACTGAACGATTTATCTTATCAGTTGATACCTCAACTACCATACTAACTCCTCCGTAACCATAAACCTGACGGTAAATGGAGAAGGTTGTGAGCTTAACTAATATTCCAGGATCAAAATTTCAAAAGATACTAAAGAACCCAAGGCAATGGCAGAACAAAAACAGATCCATTAATTGGTGGTTGGGCCAGACCCATACCCTATCTAGTAACCTAGATCCATTTAACCAAACAGGGTTATTTTCCCCTGTACCCAGACCTGTTTACCTTATTTCTGTTTAAAACTCAAAGTTAATTACTAAACAAAAAATATTGGCAACCAAAAATAACTATTGAATTTGAATATCTCAAACTGTCAAACATACTTCGTGTTTGGATAACTGGTGGTATGAACCGATTTCCTGGGAAATATATTTTGAGATAATCAAAGCTGAAATAATTACTTTTGGAATAATAACTACTCCCTCTGTCTCACAACGAATGTCGTTTAAGGTTTTTGCACACATATTAAGAAATGCAATAATTAGAAGAAATAAAGAAGTCATTTTACCAAACTATCCATTTTAACTATTGGTAAATTTTTCACTATTATCAATGCAAAGTATAATAATGCTTTTGAAATTGTATATATAGTAATTAATGAAGGGTATTATAGAAAAATAATAATTAAAGTTGCATTGAAAATTGTGAATGACATTTATTTCGAAATTTTTTTTGTTAAACTGACACTCAATGTGAGATAGAGGAAGTATTATGCTAACGAATGTTTGAAGGTAAAATTACATCTTAGTAGCCAAGTAAAAAAGAAAATAAAAGAAAAATAAAATTTATTCTATTGTATTTTAATCTTGAAAAATGAGGATGGGGTTCTAACCCAAACATTCATTGGGGAAAAGCAATCCAATGTTAATTCTGCACAAACAGACATTTGAGATGATCAAGGCACCATAATTTATCATGGCAATGGCAACCAAACATCATTTGCAAAATCCATTTGTCTGTGACGGATTTGTTTCTAGCTTTTATGGCTCCAACTTGAAAGCATGACAGTGTCACACTGTCAAGTTGACGATAAACAAACTACTGTTGTTTAAGATTAGTGGACTCAAATCTAATTGTGTGTAACTAGTAACTACACAATAAAATTTATGCTTTCCTATCTTACTAACCTCGTAAATTTTTTCAATATAAGCCTCTTGTCCCTTTTCGGTTGCTTTCTTGATGTTGCGATCGACAATATCTTTTGGCACATCAAGCTCCTTTACTTTCTCAAGTACAGCAACCAAGGCTGCATTTGATGTTACATTCGGACCACCTTTCTTTACTCTGTTGATTTTAGTAGCATGAAAGGCGTGCATAAAATTGTTAGTTGATCCAAAACAGAAAACAGACACTAACAAACTCATCTAGACAAAATCAAAATGAATCACAGAATCGTTCATAGTTAAATTGAGGGAAATCAGTGCATCAATCCAGCCATAAACACAGGGCAGAGAAAACCTAAAGAAGGTAAAAGGATGACCGGATAATCTATTTCATTTCATGTGATTGAAATTGTAATTATTATACACTGACACCATAAAAACATGTTAAACAAACATTCAATCATATTCCATTGTGTTGTCACATTGTAATATTATCTCTTAATATATCTGCACATATATCTAAGTGGGGAGATATGATGGAACATTCATACAAATTCTTTTACACTGAATGCATAAATATCAAATTATAAAATTAAAGTCTAGGGATTAGAAGGGTGCTTTGATAAATAAATAAATAAACAGCCATTGTCACCTTCAAATAAGTGAATAACTTCGGACCAACGAATAATAACAATTGGTATAGGGAATGCAACATTAATTTGGAGAAGGACTTACGCAGACACAACTTCCTTTCCGATCCTTGAGTATAGTTTAGCTTTCTTTAAATTTTGAGCTTCCTGCAGTTGTTGCAAATATGAAAACTTGGAAGTAGAAAGAAGAGTTCAAAAAAATGAAAAACTTGTACTAATCAACTTATAGATATTAACCTTGTTCACAAATAACCCCAAAAAGTGGGTTCCTGTTTATTATAGCAAATGGATATAAATTAAGTGCTGGTTTGGTTTATTTTTGGAGGTGTAAAATTGATTTTGACGTGTTTGGATGCTATCGTGTAGAATTAATTTTGACTACATAATTGATTTTAACTTGAAGTCAGGATTTGTAGTTTTAGCATTCAAACGTGAATCTTAATCTGAAATTTAGTGTTCAACTCACCTTTACAAACATAAATTCGACTCAATTTCAACTAAAATTAATTTTACAAAATGAATTCACTAAAAAACAATTTAAGTAGCTGTATAACCAAACACACACTAAGTTGAAGTAAGTGCACGTGAAATTTCATCGAACAGGTGATATGCATTATCGAGAAACAACAAGAAAAGAGTGACGAACCTTTCGACCAGCAATTTTGCTGGAACGTCTGCCCATACAAACAGGAGTGGAAGTCCATATCGTTCTAACGCGACGGTTGTTATCGTAAGTATTAGTGAAGCTTACATTTGAATCCAACGACGGTGAAATATATGTATTCCCTGAGAATCAACGAACGAGTGATTCTGATTCATTCAGGAAAATAATCATCGTTCATTATAATGAATTGCGAATGTAAAGCTGAGAGAGGAAGAGTAATGAGTACTGTGAGGAAAGAGTGAGGAATGAAGGCACGTGGAGGAAACGCGAGTTGATAAAGCGTGAAGTTGAAGCGCGACTCGCGACGCTCTCATTTTATAACTGCCACCAGTCTTGTACAGCTCCAACTGCAATCCAAGATGAGAATCATACAATACAGAAGCAGCGCGCCGCTGAACAAAGGACATGATCGTTTCTGTTACACTGTTTTTTCAACTCCCCTGTAAAATCAACAAGTTTCTAATTGATAGTCAGTAAATTAAACGTAATAAATATCATTCAACTGAATTCTACATAGGATCATTTAATGCCAATAAAAATATATGATTTAAATATTCAATAATTTAAAAATTTTTTTTTTAGGGATTTTTATAAATTATTTTGTCATCGTTAAAAATACTATTTTTTAAAAAATTAATTATAAAAAATATATTTTTTAAACTATTAAAAACAATTTTTAATTTGAAACAGTTTTTAAGTATTTTTATATTTTCATTTTTTTTAATTTGATGTGACATTTCATTTACTATACGACTGATTACATATATTTAAGATAAATGTATGAGATATTTAAGTCATTTATAAAAACATCGTACACAAAAATTCAATTATATCATTCTATTTCAAGACAATTTAACCCTTAATAATCTTTAAAACTCCTAAATTGTTAAATTTAATCTTCTTTCTTCTTCATGTGTTGATGACATATGACTTAGAAACTTCAAAAAAATTCTAATTACTTAATTTATCAAATTGACATTAATCCTATCATAAAAAATTACTAACTTGAACCTATTATCATTAATTTTTATTAGTATTTT
>JBBPBR010000004.1:73984993-73995466 GCA_037974775.1 Cicer pinnatifidum
AAAAAAAAAAAAAAAAAAAAAAAAAAAAAAAAAACTTTTTTATACTCATATACATGCAATTAAACTCCAAGTATTAATCCTGAATTCGTTTTGGACATGTTTAGTTACGAAGTGAGTAAACTTTGTTCATCTTCTCCAACATCTATCTGTTTTATCCTCCTACGCTGCGGATACGTGGAAATAGGAAAATAGCAGTTCAACTTCAATTTTGTAACCTTTTTGTTTCTTGTGAAAAAATAATTCAACCTTTGCCCATTTGTGTTAACACCCAATGTTCTCCAACCTAAAATCAAGGGAACAGGTTAGTTTATGTCTTTCAAATGGACATTCTTTTCAATTCTTTAAACTGTCTACTTTTTCATAATTACCGAATAACAATTCAATGTTAGGGAACCCCAATTATTTTATTTTAATGAATATTTATTCATGTTTGTATGTAAATTTGCAGTATCAACAAAAGCAAAAGGGAGAATGGTTATCAGGAAGTTTCAAGCCAGAGAATTTCATTCCAGGTCTTGTCATAGGTTTCATTTGTGGTTTGTTGATAGATTTATCAAAGCCAACTAGAAATCATTTGTCCAAGAAAATTTTCTCATCTACAAAGCATCAACACCAACTCTCACTCTCAAGTAATGCTGATCAAGACCTTAAATTGGTTTGTTCATTTCATCGTCACTTACTCATACTATTGGGGTTTTTTTAGTTTAACACTTCAACTGCAAATAGTTATACTCATTCATTTCCCTTTATTATTCTCTTGTAAACTATGTTAGAGAGTCTCACATTGAATGAGATAAGGTCCAACAAAGTATTTATAGTGGTAGGTAGTCCTAACTCTACAAGCTGATTTTATGGGGTTGTGTTAGACTCATTCCAAATTCTAAGATGGTATGAGAGCTTATCCAAGATGTGTTGGGTCACCTGCTAGACACTGACACCAGACACCGATGATAATTTGGCCACTTGGGTCATGCTTATCTAAGAAACTATGAAGCACAAACATGACACTGACACGTAGACATCGATGATAGTTTTAAAAATATAAGTAATTCAATGTATTTTCATGTTGTCGGGGTTGTATCGGTGTCTGACATCGACAACCTCTAACATTGGATTCGCCTTTAATCTGAATTGTCGATGCTGCATTAGTTGTAAACAGTTTTTGAAGCATCTGTCAATCTGTTGTTGGCTCATATAGAAGGAAAAATTTGTTGATGGTTTATAGGAGCTGCATTGAACAAAGCACAAGTTGATGCTTTTTTTACTATGTTTTTGAAAAATGATTTGAAGAACTGTATAATGTATATATAAATAAAACTTTTTTTATCTGTGCATGTTGTTCAATAGCTAGTTTATTACTTTAATTGAACTCATGTTCTGTTAAGTGTTATGGGGAGGCAAATAGGTTTAAGATGCATTCCCTATGAATTTCTTTTGCTGGACGTTGAGAAATTTCTGATTTCAACTGCAAAAAATTTGTGTCAGATTCTGGTTGTCAGGCAAGACCTAAAGATGAAATCCGGAAAGATTGCGTCTCAATGTGCTCGTAAGATATGAAACTATTGTTCATTTTCTGGATCTGTTCTTTATCTCAAATTGTCTGAAAAGTCACTTTTTTATTTTTTTATTTTCACCCATAACAAATTTCTTTATTTGCACTTTCCATCCTTTTCTGTTTACTAGTCTGTGCCTTTACATTGACCTGTTTTTCTTGGCAGATGCTGCCACTGGCATGTATGCTGAATTAATGCAAAGGTACTTATCAATAACTCTTACTACCGATCGACCGCTAACATCGCTTTCATGAAAAATCAAGAGCACAAGTAGTTTAATGTAATGTTTAAAAGATTGCTTTATAGTGTGAGCTTTCAAGCCAATTTTTGGAAGCACTGTGCGATGGCCGTTTTGCTTTTGGCTATTCATATAATCCAGTTTTGGGTGACTTGGTTGTCCTCTTTTCCTGTGAGTTGGAGGGAGGGGGTGTTCTTTGTTAACACTTTATGATACAGATTGCAGAATTGAATATATTAAAGGAAAGAATTTCCTTTCTCTCTAAAGCAAAAGGCAAATGAAAGATTGTATGCTTAGTTTTGATTGAAGTTTCATAGAATTATAATGAACATGAAGATGATGATTATTCAACATGATTCATTTTGTTATGCTTCACGGTTATCCTTTATTGGCAAATAAACTCTACCATTGAATATGTTTGCAGTGACCGGTCTCTTTTAAGACAATGGGAACAGTGCGGCCAGCCCAAAATTGTTGTAACTTGCAGAAACCAACAAGAAATGTAAGTGGATGATTTTATTCTGTGTGAGTACTATAAATCCACTTCTGGTTCAAAGACCTACATCCTGAACTGGCTTTTAATTAGGAATAAGCTAAAGGAAGCAGCTGAGAATATTGGCCTCCCCACGTTTGTTGTCGCCGATGCAGGACGAACACAGGTAATGCTTGAATTCATGGGGAAAGACACCATTGTGCCATTGATTCAATTCCAGAGTTTTAATACGATATTCAATAAAACTACTTATTTTCTTTTTGTTAATATCTATGTAGCACCAACACTTCATGTCTTAGTGTACAATCACTTCTATTTTATCAAATTATTACAATGTCTACTACATGTTACATGTCAGTGTTGGTGTCATGTATGCCTTAGTGTTTCTTAGGTTCATAATATCTATTCTCTTAACTAGTATCTATAATCTTCAGGTTTCGGCAGGATCGAAGACTGTTCTTGCTGTTGGACCTGGTCAGCGCTTTGTGTTGCTTTGTTCTTGACTTGGTTTATGTTGCTTATATTTCATGTATTACCAAGAACATCAAAACACGTATGTATGACAAAATATTTGAATGTTATTCACTTTGATTTGTTTCAGGACCAAAAGCATCTGTGGATTCGGTGACTGGGAGGTTGGCTCTGCTTTGACATCATTCAAGAAACAAGCCATGATATGAAAAATCAGCAAGCCATGCATTATTCATACTGTATGAATTTTAGAATCTGCTTACTAGGGATGAATAAAGCATTCTATTTTTGGATCTGTTGTGTTAGATATAATGTTCCTTGTACAAACAAAGCAGTGATTAGTCAATGTGAGTAACTATAAGCTCTTTGGAAAGTTGAAGTATTGAGAATTTTGATAAGAAAATGAGACAATATTACACAACCAAGTGGAGTGAAAATCATCGTTACATTACATAATTCCATGTTTCTCTCTAATTAAGTTACAGAATATCTTATAATTTCGCAGTTGCATGTCGGTCATCCCAATCGTGACTTTTTCTCCTTTAACTTCAACTTTTCCTCCTTCAAGTTGTTCTTGTTCATCCTCAACAAACTCTCTTCATCTTCAATTGATTCTCCTTTAATTTGTCTATTATTAGAAAAAACTTAAGTTTCACATAAATAAGACATAGAGTTCTATAATAATTTATAAAATAGTGACATTTCTCATCTTACAGGTCGGTTTTGTAAGAATGAATTAGATTTGATATAATCTTCGACTTTAACAGAGTTGCTTCATTTGTTTTTTGCTATCTCTTTCTTCTATGCATAGTGGAGTTGTTGGTGCATTAGCTTCTCTATTATCAACTACATGTTTAGATCTTCTTTGAATTCATGACTTTTCAATCATGGTTTGAATTTCTCTCTAGAATTTAAAAAGTTTTAGTTTTGAGAGAATTTGATAAAATGATAAAATTATATATATATAGTTTGCCCGATAGCATGTTTGATAATACCATCACATTACATATAATTCAATAAATAAAGTTATATTGAATAAAAATATTCAAAATACAAATAAGAGTTTAATGTATATACGATGTAGACTTTAATAATTTGGTCTAATGTTTAAAAGACAAACATTAAATTTATAGGGTTCAATAGGTCGAAATATCTTTTCAAAAAAATGTCTAAATACTATCACATAAACCTATTTTATAATTGCAATTAAAAGATAATCATAAAATGGTTAAATTGTTATTTTAAACCAGTCAATTTTTTTTTCAATAGAAATAAAAAAAATTAGGTGAATCCTCAAATATATTTTTAAAACAACAAAATTGTATACATTAGTTTAAAAAAAATAGTACAATTTTTTTGACAGAATAAAATGTATACACCATTTATATGTATATATATAAAAGAAATGAAAATGATTATAACTGTCCAAAAAGAGAATTATTATTTATTTAAGTTTAATTAAAAAAGAAAAGGACAAAAAGAACGAAAAACCTCTCCTTTGTGTTGTCGAAAAACCCTAGCTCAGGTGTGTGTGAATTTTTCGGTGGCGGTGATTTCTCCAATGGCTTCTCGTTTTAGATCATTTTCTCAACCAGCATTCTCCCTAATTAAATCCACCATTAGCAAGCCCAAATCCTCACCCTTTCTCCTCAAAACTCGTACTTCCGTCACCGTCAGGCATGTTTTCCTCTTCTAATCTCTTCACTTTTTCGTTTATTTTAACGGAATATTAACTGTCACTGTTACCGTTCCCCGTTCAGGTCAGTTGCGGAGCTTGGTTGCGTGCAGTCGCTACTTCCATTGCACTCGGCGGTTTCTTCAGCGCGCCTCACTTCTTGCCTCGGCATCGATTCAAGGAGTTCAAAGTCTTTGTCTCAGGGTATGCTTTGCAGTGCCGACCCCGGAGTTTGATTTATCCGATACTTTTTATCTCCTTTCTTATCTGTAAGCAAATTGCAACTTTCACTCAATACAAAATGAATTTAAACTGGTTTTGTTTTTTAGATGAATCATTATTCAATTTTGTTTTCAGTGGAAAATTCTTCACCAATGTCACGTCTTCTATTATTGAATTTATTTTCAAATTATTAAATACTAGCTGTGTATTTGTGTTGTTTGGTATGTTAAACTTGTGTTTATTTTGTGGTGAAAAAACTGATTTGAATTATTTGATTTTGCCAAATTGATTTTAATTAAGAGTGAGTTGAATGTAAAGTGGTTCAGGATTGGATATGTTCATGTAAATGTGAGTTGAATAATAAAATTAAAGTGTAAAAATAACATTTGAAGTCAAAAGCTACAAATCCTAACTTTAAGTTAGAAACAATTTTTAGAGGCAAAATCAACTTCAATCAACATCCCTCAAACATGTCAAAACCAATATTATGTGTTTGGAATCACATTTGTGTTTCACAACCGTGGAACCAAGCATAGGTAAGGGATGATGTTCAAGTTTGTTGGTGATTAATAGGATAGCTAAGCATTGATGAATGAAATTTGTTTTAGAATCTTTTGAATGTTACTTTTGTTAAATTGTACATCATCAAAAAGAGAAATGACGAGTTGCACATGCTATTCTGTTTTTCCAATTTTCTGTTTCCAGTGGTTGCTGAGGAGAAGTGAGAACATATGTGCTTTTCTAGAGTACTTCCTTGACTCATAAACCTAGATCACTCATCTAGAGCAGAGTGGTACTACTTTTGATTTGATTATAAGGGAATATGTCAAAATCCTAAATAATGTAGTTATCATCAGATCCATAAAACATTTGTAGTTCATTAAACATCCCAGAGTCTCAAAACCTGTTTATTTTTCTTTGATATTTTGCAGTGTACAGTTTTTTATAAGTTGCTTTATGTTTTACTGTTAACCTCTATAGGAATACAATTTAGGTTGGGGGTGGCCACAGAACTGTTTTAGTCCATTTGGAAGGACCGTGACTTAGTCAATTAGGCATTGTGAACAACTGTTAGTTAAAAGAGAGTAATTATGGAGTTCTATTGTGCGTATAAAAAATTAGCATCAATGATATTAGTATTGAGAAGACAATTTTCCAACCTTAGAAATTGTGATGGTTTGTTCTGTGTCCTGAAAATCCTTTTAATTCTGTAATTTTCCATCCTTAGAAAGTGTTCATCTCTTACATTATAATTGAAGAATAATCCCTATAAATTGAAGGCTACGTTGTCAGTTTCAGATAGCAGCGCAAAGGGCCGAACCCTAAAAATGGGATTGCGGGATCGCGGCTATTGCAAAGGCCAAAAAACAGTATACAAACTAAACATATAATACAAACAGTATATAAAAATACTGAAAAAAATAACAAAATACACAACTAAAGGGATAATCATTCTCAATAACCAAAATTCAACATCAAAATCAGGTTCTAATAGTAATTGTAATCCACAAAACAGAGAAGAGAGCAGATGAAACAAAGAAGACAAAACAGAGTCACAAAAACAACAGAGCAAGAACATAACGATGCTCAATGGAGTAAGAAAAGAACGGAAACGACATAGCAATAACATAACAGAAGAACGAAAACGGTTTCTTTTTCAAGATGCTGAACCAACCCCTTCGTGGGTTTATAATAATAAAAAATCAGCGCTTAAGCGAGTGCAATGAAGAATAAAAAAATAAAAATAAAAAACCTGTGTTTTTTGAAAAATCCCTAGAGCAGGTCGGGATGGGATAGCATGTTGTGATGATAAGGGATTCGTGGCCAGGAGCGCCTCTACCGTCGAAAACGTTTTTCCGGTTGGTGGCGTCACGGCCAGCCCTTCCATTGCACCAGGATAGCGGGATCGCGCCGGGATTGACAACATAGATTGAAGCTCTGTGTTGTTTGTACTTGTAATGTTGAATGCCTGTTCATTTTTTCTGCCTCTAGATGACATCTATGTTTTGCTTGTGATTCATTTGTTTCATCTAAGTGGTTCGGCAAATGATCTGTAGTTTTTTGCAGTTTTCTACTAAAAACCAAAAGACATAACAGTATAACACTACATTTATATATTCCTGCTTAAGTCACACCACTACTTCAGATGCTTGGTGACAAATGTGTTTGTTTTCAATTACATTAAATTTTTTTACATGTTCATTATAGTTGTCATGATTTGACTCTGTAGTCTTGTTGTGCCATGTATTATTGCCTCTTATAACCAAGCAAAGTTCTTTCTGTAGTCAGTCTCTTGCCTGAGAAACTTTTTAGGTGTTAGCTAGTGCTTATATAATGTTTATTTCTTTAAAACTTCCTCAGAAATGGGACTTGGCACACCACGATAAGAGATTTGGAAGGCTGGTGGTGTTTGATGGACTAGAGTTGTCATGTTCACATTGCAAGGATGCCCTTTTGTTAATTATTTTGAAGTTTTTTGACAGATCATTGTAACAGGTATATAATTGGAAGGATCTTTCCATCTTCTACTTACAATTTCTGAATTTCAATGATTTCTTATAATTTTTTTTACCATTTCACTGTTACTTGTTAGTTGTTTCCAAATTCAAACTTTGCCGCCAGGACTTGGTGAATAAAATCAAAATTTCACTGATTCAACTTGTTATCATGTCTACAATTGGATGTTAATGAATATGTTAGCTACTCTTGTCTTGAAACTTTTATTAATGACTCAATACTGAAAATTCAACCTCCAATATGGAAAGTTCAACCCCAAATCCTGAACCTTGCCTTTGTTTCCAACTGAGAAGTTTTATTAGCTACCCTGTTATGAGGCAGTGACGGTTATAACTCCAACTCAAATTGGACGAAAGTGGCTGCTACTCTCGATCAATATTTATAATAGGATGAAATTAAACTCGTGATATTCTTGGACAATTTACCTGATAAGTGTTTTTATTTCTCTATCAAAATTTTGATTGTCGTAATTCAATTTTAATTATCTAAAGGAAAATGGTTGTGTTGATAAAAATAGTTTTTATTGTACTAATTATCTATTATTTTTCAAAATCTTTTGAAATATCGGGATGAATATATGAGCCAACATTTTTTTACGGAAACCAAATTCCACTAAGATAAAACAGAAGGTTACGATGAGTTAGTCACGGGGCATTTCGCTCACACGCATCACCACAATAAAGCATAGTTGCATGAGAAATTAAGAGTGCAGTGCTAAAACCATATCTGAAGTCTAATAACTAAATTAATCTCTTTCAAACAAGGACAATGGCTAAAGAAAAAGATGGATCCAAATATTTGAATATATCCAATTACAGATGTATTTTTTGATTTCGGCCGGCACAAATTGATTATCCGTGGTCCGTGCTTTGTCAAATTCTTCTAATGTTTAGAATCCATTTGAAAGGTAGAAAGATAACTCAAGGATGGTTGTGCCCACGCCATCGTTAGACAACAAGCTATTCCAAACAACCCAACCAACCAAGTTGATGATTTCTAACAAAAGTCATACAAACTAAACATAAATCCAAGACACAATACAGTAAACCCACAAGATCCCTAACGAACAAACAAACAAAATAACTTGATTCAAAAACAAACATACAGAACATAATAATGTGAGCTTTACTTTAATTGTCAAACATCATTCACCAAGTGTGAGTGACATACTCTTCAATAATATTTATAAATAATACTTCTCATTTTATATTTTACCCTCTTGATTGGGACTGGGACTAGGTATGACAACTAGTGTCATTGGTGTGAATTTGCCCTTTTTTCGCAAAAAACTAATTTGACTTCTAATTTTCATTGAGTTTAAGAATTAGATATGTTTTCCCCTCTATTCTGCTCTTATACAAAAGAATAATATTAAAATAAAAAAAATATGTTTATTATAATAACATAATAAAAATTATCATTATTAAACAGTAATTAAATTATATCATAACTACGGTTTTATTACTGAGAAAATTTTAAAAATTTAAAGTACATAAAAAGTAAATAAATTAAATGAGTATATGACTGTGTATATAAAGAAAAAATAAAATAGACCTCTTGAATCTCTGATTAGTTGGGCTTGCTGTGGGCATAAATTCGGGTATCAGGTTACCCAACTTGTTCCTAATGCTACATACATTGAAGGTGATTGCTCGTCCATATTGACTTTTTACCTAATCTTGATTTTCGATAATATAAATGGACTAGAATATACTATCAAATCCTAACTTGTGATAATATATTTGAGAGTGGATGAACAAATACGGAAAACGGATAAACAACTTTTTACATTGACTAACATTTTCAAGCCTATAAATTGAAGCACATAAATCTTAATATTGTAATTTTAGAAGTGTATGTTTCATATTACATTGAACTTGTTATAATTAATATGGTTGATTTTACAAAAATTATATATTTTTAGTTTTATAAAATTACATTGATGTATTATTAAGGATGTTTAATGGGTACGAATAAATTTACTAATTCAGTCACTTAAATTAATTCAATCTACATTCTGATTAAACTCGTTTAAATTTAGGTCTAATTTAAATCAACTCATTTAATTTTAATAATGTTTGGTCTAGATAATATATTTAACATTTTAAACTCACGAGTCCAACCTATTTAATATTTTGAAAATTTATTTTTAATTTAATTAATTTAAGTTTTTTATTGTGTTTATGATGTATTTTAAATATTAAATTATATATTATAATAAAAATTTATTATTTTTAAGATGGTAAAGTATTTAAATTTAATTATATTTTTTAAAAATTAAAAAATATTTTTTCTTTGTAATCCTTAATTCCAATCCAATATGCTCAAAATTGAATTGATTTAGTTTAAATTTAATGTAAAAATCATAAATTAAAAGAGTTCAAATATTCAATTTAGCCAAAAACGATCTAATCCAATCTGAAAAATCTGTTTTTCACAATAATGTGTGGTAAAGAATCTTTATCTGATGAGTATGCTATTATATTATACATGAATTATAATCCCAATTCTCATATGTACTCTCTCTCATCCCGATGGTAATATGCATTTCGTCTTGTTTCAATTTGAAAATGCTTCATGATCCAAGAGAAATCATGTGAATATTGCATGAGGGAAAACGACAAAAAAAAAAAAAACCCTCAAGCTGAAGCCTTACACACATTAACTAGAGGGCGGTGATAATGTATATATGTAGCATTAATTAATTTATAAATTATGATATACCCACTACACTGTCCAGTGACTACTGCACGAGGTTATGGAAGATGTCATGTGACCACCGCAATCCTAGCCTTCTCTCACTCTAATAATGCAATTCATATATCAATTTAATATACTTGTGCTGTTTTTTATTAAATAAGACTTTGAGTAGAATACTACGAACCACTCTCTACACCCTTTCTTTTCTGCTTTATTCTTGCATGTCCTTTTGCGTCTTTTTATAGACTCAGTAAGACACGATTTATAATTTTTTGCTAAAGGAAAAAAGACATAAGATTCATATTTGCGCTGCTTATATTTAAATGATTAATTTTATTGTGATTAGTTGCGGATCTAAAAATATTATTTATTAGAATATAATTATAATATTTTTGACAAAAATAAAAAATATAGAAGAATGTTTAAATTGTTCTTAATTAAGACAAATATGTAGATTTAATTTATTTTAAAAAATAAAAAAATAATAATAATCTATAATATTTTCACATAAAAAATATTGATTTAAATATATTTTTTATTTTTTTATCTTTTATTAAATATTCATTTTTGTCTTTTGTCTTTTTTAATTTATTTTTGTTTTTTA
>JBBPBR010000004.1:74041148-74070592 GCA_037974775.1 Cicer pinnatifidum
AAAAAAAAAAAAAAAAAAAAAAGAACATTAACTTTTTAAATAATTTACCTTATATTTCCTGAAATTTAGTAAATTAAATCGTTTCTCTTAAAATTTAATTTTACTTGTATTTTTATTTGTTTTAAAATAAATAAAATATTGTTTTGTAAAATAATTTTGTGGATAAATTGCTAACGCCCAATACTGAGCAACCATTCAAACTTGTGAGTTTTGCAGTCCAGTTATTAAGCAGATCAAAAAAATTTAAAGCCCAATTCCCTTACGAACAGTGAGATGGGCCAACTTGTGTACTGTCCGATCAAAGATTAAATTTGCACAACCTTCGGCTGTTGCATCATCACCACGAGGATAATGGAGTTTCTTTTCACACCCCCTTCATACAAGGAAGTACAATTCCAAAAAACACAATTTTTTTACTCTCTGAATGTGTATTCTCAGACAAAAACTTAACTTTTTGTTGAAAATGCAAGGTAAATATGGTCAATCATCATCGATGGTGACTAATTAATAAGTATTTGGTACTCCTTCTATCCATATATATTTGTCTTTTAAGATTGTTTTGTATAATAGCTTTCTTTGAGAAGCAAATTCAAAATATATAACATTTCACTGTCTCACTCATCCATTTATTAAAAAAAAAAAGAGGTTAGAGTATAACTCGCAAAAGAATAGTTAATACAAAGTTAAAATTTGAAAATACAGATAAATAAAAAAAAAATATATTATTTAAAAACAAACAAAATAAGTAATGATGCTTATTTAATAAGAATAAGATTGATATTGATATATAAAGTTTTTAAATTGTCAACTAGTCATTGATCATCATTTGTATGCCTTTTAAAGTAGCTATGATTAAAATTAAATATTTTTAGAGATTCAACAATTGAATTTGATTAATAACGTAAAAAAATATTTCATTGTCAATGCATATGAATTAGATTTATTGATATTAAACTTAAATCTTCTTATGTTAATTCCAACTTCAGAAAGTAATATCGATGATCTTATCACTAAATTTATTATGTCCTACAATTTAAATCACAGGCAAATCACAGCGAATAAGACATAATAAATTTCAATCTTAAGATCGCCAACATAACCTTGCGTGTATTTCAAAATGAGAAAATTCAAAAGTTATTTAGTATTTATGTGTTGAAAATGTATGAAGGAGTACTTGCTATATCCGTAGTTCCATACTTCAAAGGATAACAAACAATGCTTCCATACATCAAAGGATAACAAACAATGCCCAAAATCAATTGATAAGACGTTAAAAGAATTTATAAATAATGTGATTCTTTCACCTAATCTTATGGTTTTTTAGTAATGATTTATGAAAAAAGCAATAGAAGGAACAATTTGTTGGAGAGAGTTGCATTTAATTTAAGAAAACACACCTAATCTTATGGATAAGTGGTGCTCCTACTAAGCTTAGTTATAGCCAATCCCTTACATTTTCTTCTCTCTAAACTTCTTTTAGCTATTTCCCTCATAGACAGAGTTAAAGATAGTTTGGGGTTAAGTCTTATTGAGGCATTATATTCCTGGCAAAAATCCCTATGAGACTTCAAAGCATCTTGAATTGTAACTTTAGAACTTTGTCCAACTCTTTCTTTAACTGCTTCACAACAAAGCCCACAAACCCATTTCCCACAATAATTTTCTTCAACTTCTCTCATATAACTACTTGTACATTCCTCCTTCAGCCCACAACATTCACATTCACATTCTTCTACCTCTTCAATTGCATCAAACTTTCTTTCCAATTCCAAGGAATAATATTTCTCAATTTCTTGCGACACATCCGAAACCGCCTTTCGAAGCTCTTTATGATTCTCCTCCTTTAAATAAAAATACATAAATCACGTAAGCATAGTGATAGATTTAAATCACCTACAAAAGTTGCATTTTGTAGACAATTAGATATAAAGAGAAATTTTTTATTTCTCTATATCTTACGGTCTCACAATTAGCTTATTTAATATGCATATGTGGTAAGGAATTCAAATATATACGCAACAATATTCATGTATGTGATTAATTAATTTGTAAAAAAAACAAAGACAAGGCAATAATAATCTAAATTAAAGTAGTTAGTAAATTGAAGATTATTGACTAGAGCAAGCACCATGGGCAAGTACTAGTGTTTGATCCTCTGCTTTTGTACGTCTTGCTAAGGTTGCATCATGCATACTAGTATGTGCATATTTATACATAATATGTGGCTTGAGATTGATAAGATAAAATAAAGTTAGATGATATTTGTTTAGAGTAATGATGCCTATGATTGACAAAGTAGGAACTTTTTTCTATAAATAAAAAAGACAATTGATCAAAAGAAGGTATTTACACTTTACAGACTAAGATAAACTGTATTTGTACATATGAAATCGTATCAATACAATTAATTTATTTGTCCACTAGCACTGCAAAAGGCTACTAGTTTATTTAATATAATTTACACAATTAAAGTTTGCTATTCCCTGTTTGCCAAGACATGTAATTAATTAATTTTTATCTTTACTTTCTAACTTTAACTCGTGAATATTCAGAAATGTTGCATGCATGTGGAACAAGTTGTATATATGCATGGATGGGTGGACAGCTTTGAATTGCTCGAATGTAACTAAACATATCAATCACATAATTCACAGGTATATAGCTGAGCAAGGGGGGTATTAAAAATAAAAAGTTGATAACTTGGACGGCTCACAAATTTGAGTAAATAGTGTGAGAATTCAACATAGTACGAGAGTTGAGTTAAAAAAAAGTAGTGTCAGAATTGAACATAGAATTTAGGCTAAATCAAAAGATGAATATTGAAGTTGTATTAGAATTGTGTATTGTTATAGTTTTCTTAGGGGGCGCATGCCATAAACCACACATTTTCCATAGCTTAATTGGTGGAGTTTTTTGTAAGCGAACTCAACCTATGCAAGGAATACAAAATTGCCAATTAATAAATTGTCTATGATTGCCTATCTATATGATGATGACTATTAAATATTAAATTGTAATTTTGTATCCATCTTCTTTCGATTAGAAATGATGGTTTTGTTCTATAATTATTCTCTATTAATTAAGTTGATGAGATATAGATGCCTAATTGTAACGTGTGCTTGTATCAAAAGTAAGTATATGAGTTATCGTATTCATATAAATCATGTGATATTTAATCGTTCAACAAAATTTATGGTTCTAAGTGAAGTTAAGTTTAACAAATGTAATATAAATTTAACAACAATGTTAAATTGCTGAAATTAGATTTTATCAATCACTTTCTCATATAATCTATTGATATATTTATGTTAACATCAACATCATCATTAACATTATTCACGCGTTATTAATTCCTTAATAACAATGATAGATCAACTGTTTTGCTTAAAAAATAATTCATTAGTCTATTAGCCAAGATGGTCATATTAACAATTAACAATCCGAGACTATTATACCTAAATATATTTTTAGAGTTTAGATTTAATAGATGTTTATCCTAAATAATGAACATTTTTTTAATAGAACTTCAAATCAAACATCAAATTATGAGTGATCAAGTAATAATAACAAGCATTTAGAACAAAGATAAATATTGATATTCATGAGTAACTAGAATATATATAACTATAAACCAAAAAATATGTAAAAGAGTATGATTGATTACATCTAACCCTAACAAAGAGAGATTTAACTACTCATTGATGATTTCTAGCTTTTCTAATTACCTTTCAAGTGAATTCGTCTGGGTTTTTTCTACTTTCTTTTTTATTTTTTATTTTTTTTTTCTCCTCTTTTTCATTTAGCATATGCTTCAGTTTTAAATAGTTTTTTTTTATTTTTTATTTTTATAAATGACATTTCGCTCTCCGAATATCGAATTTGCTTAGCGAGTAAGTATATTCCATGGTGAAACAAATTTCCACTATCAAACAATCTTTAATTTTGCTCAACGAGATTATCATTCACAAAATCTAGTAAACTCACCGCCTTGAACTTGCTCAACGAATTTCGTCTGCTATGTTTCCTCAAATCTTGACTCCAATGATCTTGGTTGCTATTTTCTTCAATTTTATTCTCATTTTACTTAAAAATATAAGAAAAAACGCAACAAATCACTATTTCTTATATCTCAAATCTTAATTATCAATCCTACACAATAACTTAGAAAAAATCATATACTTTTAATCAATTCAAGTTAATAAGAAATATAAATCTAAAATTATGTAAATTCGGCACTTATCACTTAGTACAATAATAATATCTACTTCTCAAAATTACTCTACATCCAAAAGGACGATCACTTTTGTTAAACAGTGTTGTCTGCGAATTATTGATTTTGCAGCCTGACTGCACCGTCGTGTTCGAAAATGAAAAAGTTGAAATTATTATCGATAAAGGACACAAAAAATGTCGAAGAAATTACAAAAACCGGGATAATTTAATGTGAAGAGAAACTCAAGCCACACACGAAATGGCGATCAAGTATAGTTAGTTGGTGTCACGGTCACTTATGCCTCTAGTCTTTACTATAATAAAAGATTACATTAAACTCAATTTCTTTTATATTTAAAATTAAATGAAGTATGTTTTAAACCGGACTTCAATTGAATTGGTTGAAAATCTTCGCCCACTTTATGACTTTTGTTCTTTTCTTTAATAGAGTCTTCATAATAAATGATGCGAACGGACATCTTAAATTAAAAAAATCAAAATTTAATTATCCAAATATCAATTTTTAGACTTTTCAAAAAATTAATACAAAACTTTAAAACACTATTTTTGGGGATTTATATTGTACATGTGATAATTCAACGTGTCTTTAAATCGATAAATAGATAAGTCACTAATAAAAACTATTTAATATCTTTTAAAAAATTGTAATAACTAAATAACATTCACCAAAAATATTAAAGCTTCTATTTTTTAATAGGATATAGCAAACTTATTTGTACTGGACTGCAATAGCTTACTGTTTGGTGTGGTCGTGTCATGTGCCTCATGACTCATGTGGCGTATTATTAAACTTTGTATGATTTTGTTTATCTTACCAACACGTAATTGTGTTGTTTCTCTGCAATTCTTTATGGTAGCTGGATAAAAACTTTTAAGTATATTTGATGTCTCCTATGTGACTAACGTTGGGGATGATTTTAGTTGTGTTTCTTCCTTTTTACCATTCATCTCCTTGACAGGTACCATTTATAACAATTTTTTACTTTCCTTATTTACAATAATATGCTTACACAACACAATCCAACGGATCTCAAATTCCCATATGCAAAAGACCGACATTGAAACGGTACAAATACAGTGATAATATTAGTAATATTTTATTCCTTTTTAACAATCATATTTGAAGAAAATAATTGATTTTGTTTAATTGTTATTTTCAAATTTTATTTCAATTTATAAATAGCATTCTTAGTTATATTTATTGTAGAAAAAAAATACAAGGTATATAAATAAAAATAATAGTTAAAAAATCAATGTATCTCATTAAAAATTAAAACTAAATATATATTCTTCAACTATTATTTGTGCTGACATTTCATTTTAGATCAAAAATATTATAGCAAAAAAATAAATAACTGTATTAAAAATAACAAATTTTATTTGTTATTTTGGTATGTGTAAAAAAAATGACAATTAATAAAGAGTGAAAATAGTATAAAAAGAAAATTATAATTAATGAGCGCAAATATATACAAATTTCTACTAATTCTCCAATATTTAATACTAGACAAGTGCTAATTATAGAAAAAGAAGAAAATATATTATAAGTGTATTGAAATTTGTGTTAATTTTTAAGAGTTTAAATTTAGTTTTTTTTAGTATAAAATTTTTATTTTGAATTTTTTTAATTAATGTACTAATAAATATTCAATTTTATTGAAAATCCTTAATATTATAATTTTATATTTATATAATTTAGTTATACGAATGAGATTTATGAAGATTTTTATTTTAATTAAATTAGTAAAAAATAAAAATGAAATAAAAAATAAACAAAATATTTTGAAAACTTAAGTTTGCGGTGTATTAAATCAACACGCTAGAGTTATATAGAAACGGTTTTTAACTGTCGCAATATCATTTTGAACATTAAAATAGAAATTAGGGCAGTTTAAACTGTCGTAAATATTTGCTAGTTTTTTTTTAAAAAACTAACTTTGCAACTTATGAATATACAACAGTTGAAAAATATGGCAAATATTAAATTGAGATGATTATAACCACCACAAACCGTTTTTTTAACTCGCACAAAACTTTTTTTGTCTTGTAGTGATAACTGATAAGGGCCAACATTCTTAATTTATGCATTTTTGACTATTTTTGCTTACATATAAGTTTAGAGGAAAAACACTATTAAATTTAAAATATTATTTTTACATATTTTGAATAAAATGATTTATTACATTTCAATATAATAATAAAAGGTAAAAAAAAGTCTTCACCACCATAAAATGAGGTGTAACTAAGACAAAAAGAAGGTTTATAACATTATAACAAAACGAGCTAGAATTTAATTTAATTGAATATTTGCATTTTGAATTTTGTTAAATCTTCAAAAAAGTGCATAAAGTAAGGGATGTAATTTCCTTGTAAGGAATGAATATGTATATTTCTCGGCAGCTGACTAATATAAAAAAAAAAAAAAAAAAAAATTTGATTTTTTCAAATAAAAAAAAAAGGAGTTGATTTTGTCACCACGCGTTTTTTCATCCGCCATTCCAGAATAAAAAAAGCCACGTGTCCATTCACATCCAAACACTTAATCAGCGCAACGACTATTGGCTGTACTCATTAAAGATATCACCGTCCGTTCGTGATTCCGTCTCCGATGCGTACAAAGCTTTTTCTTTTACTTTTTTCCCTCTAATAAATCAAACACCAACCGTCAGATCATCATAGCGCTAAATATTAACGGCCAATATTCTTTTAACAAAAAGTATAAATATAAGCACAACTGTGCCAAACCAAAAATACTATTGTGTTTCTTTTTTGTGCTGTCTCTGTATCCCGTTTCAACCGCCTTTTCCGCCGCCGTCACTTTTCTCCACCGCCGTTGCCGATGTCTACCATCGAAACGGAGATGGAGCCATTAACATCAGGAGCGAGCAACCGTATAATTCCTCTTCTCAAAGCCTTTAGAGCCTCTCTCATATTCGTCTACACGTTCTTTCTCTCGTTCCTATTGTTCATTCGTCCTCGTCTCTCTTCGCCGTCGTCTCTTACGGCGGCACCTTCTTCTCCGAGGAAACATCTGAAGCGAAAATGGTTGGTTCGAGAAGAAGAGGATACGTTTAGGAGAAGAGCGTTGGCGCAAGACGTTGGAATGGGTCATGATGACGGTTGTTGCCGGTGGAATACTTCGATTTTCTATGGTGTTAGAAACAACGCTTTGTTTTGCCGGTCATGGTTTCCGGTTGCCGGTGATCTTAAGTAAGGTTTTCTGCTATTCTTTTTTTTTTTCTTTTTCGTTTGATTTGCGTGTTAAATTTGAAGGTATCTTGTTAATTATGTTGATAACGAATTTATGTGCGTGATTTTTTAGTTCTTTCTAACTAGAGATAGAGATTAAGTTCTCTAGTGTGAAAAGAGGGTTTAGATTTTAGGTTTTTCAGTTGCCAAAGTTTGGAAATTGAAGTCAATTGAATTTGGTGAAAAGAGCAATTGGATACATAGAGATGAAAGAAAGTTTAAGTGATGCAGATTGCGAAAGGGAAACTTAGGGCTCAGATGCTTTGTGAAAATATTTTTTATTTTCGTTTCATCGCTAGGTATGATCCATTTCCAGAAGTATTGAAAACATTTCTTTTCGACATTTTCATTGTTTGTGGAAATGCAAACAATTCTTTATTTCAAGAGTCTCTTATCTTCTTGTTAGTATAGCAAGTAAAATTAACACAACATTTAGAAAATAAAATTAAAAAATATTTTCACAAAGTAAAGAGACTTCTAAAATTTGGGTAAACTGAATCCTTGCATTACGATGTTCTTCATACAGAATGAGTTTTGTTTGGCATATTGATGTGTGCTATATTGGATAATGGAGAGTTTTCTATTAAAAAGATAATAAAATCATATTGGTTGCCATAATATTCAGTTGCTTTATGTCTTTTTGTTTGAGGGAAATAGATCCCCTACCCCTGTTCAAAATTTAATTTTATTATGCTCATGATAAAAAAAATATGGTAATGTTTATGGCTGAGATTGTATGCAGTTACTTTACACAGTAGGCAGTCAAAATCCTTGATTAATATCTCTCTTTTTAACTTTCTCAATGTATTTTTTCTGAGATGATTGATTTGTCATTGTATGAGGGATGGATAGAAAGCTCCTGTTTATTGCCAGCCCTTTATTATTTGGGATTTTATTCGATGCAGTTCCACTGCTCTCTTAAACATTTGGCTCAAGTTATTTTCCTTTATGTTCTTTCAGGGGCATTCTGATCATTATTCATGGGCTTAATGAACACAGGTAATCTTGCTTTTAAATTATTATTTTTTTCAAAGCTCAATGGTTGTTACTTGTTGTTGGACTAATCCAGTGTCTGTTACTTTTTTTTCTTTCCAAAATATGACTTGTTGCTAGGGATCTAATATACATTTAAATCTTTCCTATGGTTGTTTCTAAGATAAGCAGTAGGATATATGTTTTGCAGCCAAGTCTGATTATGCTCATTTTTCAGTGGAAGATATGCAGATTTTGCTAGGCAGTTAACATTGTGCAACTTTGGTGTCTATGCAATGGACTGGATAGGTAATTTAATTTTTATGCTGCATTCATTTCCTTGTACTTCAATTTTATTTTGTTGTTTTATCATTCTTATCTTTTCATGACTGGTCTTAAGTTATTTGTTTTATTGCTACAGGTCATGGAGGAAGTGATGGATTACATGGTTATGTTCCTTCTCTTGATCATGTGGTTGCAGACACAGTAAGTATATTTCCACTTTATTTCGTTGTATAAATATGTGTTCTTATACGTAGAATGGAAAAAACTTTAAGCATTAGTAGAGTTTCTATCATTTGAAACATTGAAACGATGTTAAGGAAACAAGTTTAGTGAATTTCATTTTCAAATGCTATTGGTGTTTTGACAGGGAGCTTTCTTGGAAAAGACTAAATCAGAGAATCCGGGGATACCATGTTTTCTCTTTGGTCACTCCACTGGAGGTGCTGTGGTTTTGAAAGTAAGTCTGAAATCTTCTGCATATATTATGTTACTACATTTGTCTTTGTCTTTGTTAAATTTTTGAGTTTTGAATTTCTACATTTTATTGTGCAGGCGGCATCTCGCCCTCATACTGAAGAGATGGTGGAAGGAATTATATTAACCTCACCGGCTTTGCGAGTGAAGCCAGCTCACCCAATTGTTGGTGTAAGTTTTGCGTTTGTAAGGTTGTGCCTGATGTTTTGACACTTAACTGTTTCTGTTTTCTGTTTTGTTGCTTCTGTGCTAAGCAACATAATCTATTTCTTTAGCAGCATAGATTATGTATTCCACACATTTTATGTATTAGCGTGTTAAAATGTTCTTTCTATGTAATGTGTTGGTGCAGGCTGTTGCTCCTATATTTTCTCTGGTAGCTCCAAGGTTCCAATTCAAAGGAGCAAACAAAAGGGGCATTCCAGTTTCGAGGGATCCAGCAGCATTGGTAGCGAAGTACTCCGATCCACTGGTCTACACAGGACCTATAAGGGTCCGAACTGGGCACGAAATACTGCGAATATCTTCTTACTTAACGCGAAATTTCAAGTCTGTAACAGTACCATTCTTCGTCTTGCACGGAACTGCGGATAAAGTAACTGATCCATTGGCATCACAAGATCTGTACAATAATGCACCTTCGGAGTTCAAAGACATAAAGCTTTATGATGGGTTCTTGCACGATCTTTTGTTTGAGCCTGAGCGTGAAGCGATAGCTCAGGACATTATCAATTGGATGGAAAAAAAATTATCTAGTACTATTTGAAAATGTCAATTATGGAATGAAGGGTTGATGGAATAGTCAACACCAAAAAAAGGGGGGGTGCCAAATGCTAAAGTTGGCAAATGTAGAAACTGAAGTCGCCCCGAAGAGGGGGTGGCGAAAGCAGATAGGTTATTCGTATTTTATTTAGGTGTTGGAACATATGTTTATAGATTATATGTTAATTATTTATTAATATTTATTATTATTATTATTATTATTATTATTATTATCATTATGTATGGAGATCGTTGTTCCATTGATAAATTTGTACATCCAAAATATTCTTTAATTTCAATGGTTTTTTTGTGGCTCTGAATCCTCGTGATCTCAAATTCCACAAAATATTAAGTAGTGATGTGTATTATCGTTCATATTTACGATTTTTATGGTGTTTTTGCACTGCTATAACTATAATTCATGTGGTCAATGGATTGGTTGTATTTATATGTCATGTGAAACCTCTGGTATCTTGAACCACCTTGTCTTCAGACTTACTTATTTTTAATTTGAGTTGTAAAAAGATTTTAATACGAGGAAATCGACAAAGTAGTTTAATACACTTGAGTAAAAAAAAAAAAAAAGAAACAAATATGTACAAATAGGAATAGGACGATTGCTTTTATCATCTAAAATTCTCTTTCAATGTAATTTTTCATTTTTCTTAAATTTGGAGGATTTTGTATCATAAAGAAAAGTAAACTTCTTAAAACCATCTCTTTTCAATGACTGCAATTCTTTTCACTTCATTCTATGTTTTTTAAAAGTTCTCTCTTCCTAACTCCCAAACACATCTCAATATTTTGGGAATTTTTTTTTAATTTAGGGATTCTAAAGTTTGGATGACGCAGGTCATTTTATTCATAGATAAATGTTAATGTGTTAGTCAAGTAAGTAAATTTTTCATTTACTGACATTTAAATCTTAATTCTTTTACTCCTTTAACACTTTCAGTCCTTAACTAAAACAAACCAGCTGATTATTGAAAATAAGTATTATTAGATGTCAGAATGGTTGATTTAATTTTTTATTCTTATAGATTGAAAATAAAGAGGGAAGAGGATGCAAATGCACATATTATTGTTGAATTAATAATTTTTAATAAGAAATATTTAAAAATCAAATTAATAATAATAATGTTAAAGTGGTTTACCACCTTAGCATTTCCATGCAAAAAAAAAATTATACATATTTTAACAGATAAAAAATAAAATATGATAAAAGACAAAAAAAAATATAATTTGCAATAATCACTTTTATTTTTATTTTAAAATTTGATTTTTTTTCTTTCTATTAATTATGTTGAGAGCGATAATGAATAGAGTTTCATAACACAAATGATAAGAGTTTCATAACACAAATGATTATCATTATCGGATAGTGATTTTTTTTTCTATTAACATTGTTCTATGACCGATACCGATTTCCTCCCTTCGTTTCTAATCCGATAATGCCTCTCTGTTTTCAGCACAACAATGTTCTTCTGTCGTTGATGTGGTTCTGCTCTTCTATTTTCAGCATGATTTATCCCTAATTTCTTTTGTCTCAGAGATTGCGTTCGTTGTATTTTTCTATTATTATTTGTTATGGTTGGTGCTAAGATGTTTATATTCTAGTCGTTAGTGTTCACCTCAATGGACAAAACTAGTTTTATTGGAGTTATGTGATGTAAATTTTTGTATTGAAAAAAAAATTTGGGGTTATGTTCATGGAACTTTTGTTAAGTCTACAAATAAAAGGGATTAAACTATTTATGCAAAATATTTGAAAACATGAAATGTTAGTAATTCAAAAATCATTACTTGGATTAATAATTATGTTGAGTTGTTTATAGGCGTGCAACTAACAAAATATGATATTGTTTAAGATATTTGGGATCACTTGAAATATTTGAATATTTAGTCTAACTTTGCAAAATGATATTAAAGCCCTTAAGCAGAACAATATGACCATTCAAGAATTTTATTCACCAATGACTAATTTGTGGGATCAATTGACTCTTATGAAATCAACTGAGTAGAAAGATGTATAAGTGTACATTGATCATAGAAAGAATCAACGTCTAGTTTGGTTTCTAATGGTTGTCCATGATGATTTAAAAGGCGTCTGTGAGGGTATTTTGCATCATTATGCTCTTCCTACTATTGAACATGTAGTTAGTAAACTGTTGGCATAAAAAATTAAACACAAGACCTACCTCATTGTGTCATATAAGAGATTTCTCTCAACTCCTCCATATGTTTTTGTTGCTCTTATTCAAAATGAAAAATTTGAAGGGAGAGTTGGGTTTGGTAGTTTTTGCTTTTCATGTCATTGACTCTAGTTCTAGTACTGTATACTCATTTGATACCGCTTTCCAAATATCTTGTATTGCAGAACAACTCCAAAAAGTTTTTGCCACTCAATCACATGTCATATTTGCCTCGTCTACTAAAGGTTTGAACTTCTCAATAACCTTTAACCATATGGCATATGATGATAAACCTTTTGCGTATGTGAATTCTGCCTTTTATGTGTCGGTTATGACATATGATGACAGTCATATGCCATTAGCAGGTATTGATTTTGTCTCCACACCTAACTTGTCTTTTTTTTTTTTTTTTTTTTTTTTTTTTATGTTTATTATATTATGAATCTCACTTTGAGTCTTACTTCTATTAGTCAACTATGTGTTTCGATTATTCAGTTATATCTTCTTTCATTTCTTGTTGTGTGCAGGATCAACATTCTGATAAGCTGATTGGGACATGTTGTAGACACAGGGGACTTTATATTTTGGATTACATGTGAGTACCATATACTACAACCTCAACAACCACTACTACTTGTTATATAGTTTTCGCTTGAATTCTTTGTCTTCTAGTTTTTATTAATGTCATTCTCGCCTTAAACATATTTTTGCTTCTATATTAAAATATTTGACTTTTACCGAAGCTTTAGGAAAGTTATAAACTAGTGACATTTTAGATTATTGTGGTTGTATACTTGCTAAATTTTTAGCTTTACCGTTTAGTAAAAGTATTTTAAATTCATATGCGTCTTTTTATTTAGTTCACTCTGATATTTGGAGTCCATCATCAGCTCTCACCAAAGGTAGATTTGAATTTTCTAACCTTTATCAAATGATACGTGTTATGGTCAAGACTGAACATAATGTTGTTATAAAGCGTTTTCGTTGTAATTTAGGTGGTGAATATACCTCTAACAAATTCTTTGAATTAACTACTTATGATGGCACCTTCCACCAAACATCTTGTATTGATACTTCTAAACAAAATGGAGTTGTTGAAAGCAAACACCTTCATATTATTGAGACTACTCATTTTCTTTTGCTGTTTGTCTCGGTCTTAGTGAGTTTTGGGGGAATCAATTATTTCTATTGTCTATACTATTAATAGAATTCCATCATCTATCATATCAAGTCTGCCTCCCATTGAAAAATTGTATGCTACTATAACTAATTATTGTTCTTTGAAAGATTTTAGTTCTGCTTGATTTTTTCTTCGTCCACAAGTAGAGCGCTGTAAGTTGTCTTCTCGTTCTGTCTTGTATGTTTTTATTGGTTATGAAGATGGTCAAAAGGGTCATCATTGTTATAATCATCATGCAAAAAAAAAACTTATGTTTCTTGTAATGTTTTTTTTATATAGCACATCCATTTTTTACTTTGTTCCTTTAATTCTCATATTACTAAGAGTTCAAAATCAACCCATATTGATCTATTTGGTCCTAATGATAATATTTCTAGTGATTGTAATGTATAGAATTATAAGACAAGTACTACTACTCCACATGATGACATCCCTTTTGTTCCTCTGATTGTCCAACCACCTCCTGTGATTGTTGATCTTCCGTTTTTGTTTCCTCGTTACCCTTCTCGTCACCGTAAGCCTACTCGATTACCTAATTTTGTTTATTCCACTTACTCAACTTCGTTTATTTTTTATTAACCTTTATTCACAGTTTGTATGTGTCATCTTCCTATACAAAGGTTATTATTGATCATCATTGACAACACTCTATGGCAAAAGAACTTTGTGCATTGCACAAAATAGATACTTGGAAATTAGTACCTCTTTCTTCTATAAAATGTATTATTGGGATTCTCTCAACAATATGATATGGATTATGAAGAACATTTTGCTCTTGTAGCCAAGATGACCATTATTCATACTCTTATTGAAGTTTCATCTATTCGTTAATGACATATTTTCCTAATGGATGTGAAAAATTCATTTTTAAATGGTGAGCTTTATGAAGAAGTATATCTTCACAGGGAGTTTCTCATAATAAGAAGGGAATATATAAGTTAAAATAGGTTATTTATGGTCTTAAACAAGCTTATCGAGTTTGGTTTGAGAAATTCTCTAATGTGATCATTTCTCTTGGTTTATGCTCTAGTGAACATGATTATGCATTGTTTATAAGGTCCACCACTTATAATCGTATTATACATTCTTTGCATGTTGATGATATGATTATTACATGTGATGAAGTTAGTGGAATCAATGAGTTGAAATTGTAGTTATTCAGGCAGTTTGAGATGAAAGACTTGGGATCTCTTTGCTATTTCTTGTGAATTGAAATTGTCTACTTTCCTAAAGGCCACCTTCTTTCTCAATCCAAGTACATTACCAACATTCTTCAACAGGTTCGTCTTTCTGATACTAGAGCAGTAGATACTCTTCTTGAGTTTAATGTGAAATATGTTTCATCGGATGATGTTCCTTTATCAGATCCCACTTTGTACTGTATTTTGGTCGGCAACTTGATGTATCTTACGACTATCAGTCCTGATATTGCTTATGTTGTTCATGTTTTCAATATGTTTGTTGTCTCTCCCCCTATAGTATATTGGACAATTGTTCTTCATATTTTCGTTCTTTTCAAGGAGCTCAATTTTAGAGTCTTCTCTTTTCATTGTCATCTTTATTGGAGTTGCGTGCTTATTTTGATGTTGATTAGGCTAGTGACACCACATATCGTAAGTCTACTACAAAGTTTTGTATCTTTTTTGGAGACTCTCTTGTTTTTGTGAAAGAGTAAGAAACATTACCTTGTTTCTCGCTCTTCTATATAAGTTGGGTATCGTGCTATGACATCCACGACTGTTGAAATAATTTGGTTACATTGACTTTTGTTTGATATGTGTATCTCTTTTTGAGCCAACTCCGATGCACTTCAATAACAAGAGTGTTATTCAAATTGCTCATAACTCGGTCTTTTATAAACGCACCAAACTCATTGAGATTAATTATCATTTTACTCGTCATCGTCTTCAACATGGAACCATTAATCTATTGTTTGTCTCCTCTTCTTTATAAATTGTTGATTTGTTCACAAAGATACATTCCATTAAACTTTTTGTTTTTTGATTGACAAACTCTCAATACTTCATGTTAATGCATCATGAATTTAAACAAAGATATTAGATATTAGTAATAAGAATATTTTAGACTTATTTTTTTCTAGTATATATAATTAGTGTAATTCTATTACTTTAAGCCTTTAGTTCTTACTTTAAGCCTTTAGCAATTCAGTCATTAAACCATGACAGATCAATGAGTCTTATATTAACTTTAAAGGTGTAAATCATAAATATTTATTCATAATATAAAATGAAGATCTTACATCATTTCAAGGAATAAACCATCCCGCAGCAGAGCCAACAAAAAAGTTTAAAAAAAAAAAAACAATTAAGCAACAACACAAATACATATATTGAGATATAAAATAACTACAACACAAACAAACTTAGAGATAAACAACTAATCGTCTATATTCTTTAAACGATTCACTAAATTTGCCATAAACAAATTTTATTTTATAATAATCAAAGATTATTTTGATTATTTTTTCAGAAACTTTTATAATTAAATTGTATTTTCCAAAGATTATTTTAATATTTCAATAATTAATTGAATTTTTAATTAAATTAATCACTAAAATAAAAACGTGTTACACTATCAAGAGGAAGAGTATGTAATCTCAATATTGTTGGCCATACTTTGGAAAATTGAGCCAACGAAAGAGTTCAAATCTTGCAAAGTCCACCCTTCCACAGTATCACAAACACATTCCCATTACTAATAATTCCAACAACCCAGCATCTAAAGCATCTAAAGCATCACGTATCCAATGATACCTAACATCAATGTGCTTGGACCTAGAATGAAAGGTTGAATTCTTACCAAGATGAATTGCACTTTGACTATCACAAAATAGCAAATACTTATCTTGAACAAAACCAAGCTCCTGCAAGAATTTCTTCAACCATAACAATTCCTTGCATGCTTCTGTAATGGCAATGAACTCTGCCTCAGTAGTGGACAATGCAACACACCTCTGCAATCTGGATTGCCATGCCACAGCTCCCCCTGCAAACTTAATCAAGTAGCCTGAAGTAGACTTTCTGGAATCAATGTCTCCAGCCATATCAGAATCAGTATATCCCACAAGAGTAGGCTTATCACCTCCAAAACAAAGCCTCAAACTAGTAGTACCACGAAGATACCTCAAAATCCATTTCACAGCATTCCAATGCTCTCTACCTGGATTAGACAAAAATCTACTAACTGTACCAACAACATGTGCAATATCAGGCCTTGTACACACCATTGCATACATTAAACTACCCACAGCAGATGCATAAGGAACTCGTTGCATATCTGATTTTTCAGCTTCATTGAGAGGACTCTGACTAGTACTCAATTTAAAATTACTAGCAAGAGGAGTACTTACAGCTTTAGCATTTTCCATCTGGAACCTCTGTAACACTCTTTCAACATAATGTTCTTGTGACAGCCAAAGTTTCTTCTTATTCCTGTCACGCATGATTCTTATACCAAGAATCTGCTTAGCAGCTCCCATGTCTTTCATGGCAAATGACTCGCCCAATTGCTTCTTCAACCTGTCAATCATGAAAATATTTTTCCCAACAATAAGCATGTCATCAACATACAATAACAGGATAATGAAATCATCATCAGCAAACTTTTTAACAAAGACACAGTGATCAGAAGTAGTCTTCTTGTAGCCTTGCTCACACATAACTGACTCAAACTTCTTGTACCACTGACGCGGGGCCTGCTTCAAACCATATAGACTCTTTTTGAGCCTACACACATAGTCTTCCTTGCCTTTAACAAGAAAACCATCAGGTTGCTTCATGTAAATCTCTTCCTCCAAATCACCATGAAGGAAAGCAGTTTTTACATCCATTTGCTCTACCTCCAAATCAAGAGTAGCAGTCAAACTCAACACAGTTCTAATGGATGACATCTTCACCACAGGAGAAAAAATCTCATTGAAATCAACACCCTTTCTCTGTCTGAAACCTTTCACAACCAATCTGGCTTTATATCTTGGAGATGTAGAATTGCTTTCTTGCTTCACTCTGAAGATCCACCTGTTTTCGAAAGCCTTCTTTCCCTTAGGTAGTTTCACCAATTCAAAAGTGTGATTATCATGCAAAGACTTCATTTCATCTTGCATAGCATCCAACCACTTCTTCTTTTCATCACTCTCCATGGCTTCATCATAACATTCAGGTTCGCCTCCATCAGTCAAGGTAACATAGTCATCAGAAGGATACCTAGTGGATGGTTTCCTCTGCCTAGTAGACCTCCAAACTTGAGCTTGAGGTGGTTCAGGAGCATCACCAAGATCCTCATCTTGTGACATCTCATGTTCTTCTTCAGCATCATCATTAGGAACACCAAAATCATCTCCAAGCTGCTGATCACCAACATCACCATGTTGCTCATCATTCTGAACATTATTTTCAGCAGTATCCAGATCATGTGTAGGCATACGAACTGGATCAACATCAAACAAACCATTATCAATCTCAGGTGTAGTCTTCTCCATCTTATCAATGTCTTCAATGGTTTGGTCTTCCATGAACTTCACATCACGGCTTCTAACAGCTTTCTTCTCAACTGGATCAAACAGCTTGTAGCCAAATTCATCCTGACCATAACCGATAAAGATGCACTGTCTTGTCTTCGCATCCAACTTGGATCTCTCATCCTTTGGAACATGCACATATGCTTTGCAACCGAAGACACGCAAATGATCATACCTGACATTCTTGCCAAACCAAATCTTGTCTGGCACCTCAGCATTCAAAGCAACTGCAGGACTCAGATTAATAACATGCATTGCCGTGTACAATGCTTCACCCCAGAAATGCTTAGGCAACTTTGCTTCAAAAAGCATACACCTAACTCTTTCAATCAATGTCCTGTTCATTCTCTCTGCTAAACCATTCAGCTGAGGAGTTTTAGGAGGAGTCTTTTCATGTCTGATACCGTGCTGTTTGCAATAAACATCAAATGGTCCACAATACTCACCACCATTGTCAACACCAAAATAAGCACGCAACTCCAATAAAGATGACAATGCAAATTACTTTAAGCCTTTAGTTCTTACTTTAAGCCTTTAGCAATTCAGTCATTAAACCATGACAGATCATTGAGTCTTATATTAACTTTAAAGGTGTAAATCATAAATATTTATTCATAATATAAAATGAAGATCTTACATCATTTCAACGAATAAACCATCCCGCAGCAGAGCCAACAAAAAAGTTTAAAAAAAAAATAAAAATTAAGCAACAACACAAATACATATATTGAGATATAAAGTAACTACAACACAAACAAACTTAGAGATAAACAACTAATCGTCTATATTCTTTAGACGATTCACTAAGTTTGCCATAAACAAATTTTATTTTATAATAATTAAAGATTATTTTGATTATTTTTTCAGAAACTTTTATAATTAAATTGTATTTTCTAAAAATTATTTTAATATTTCAATAATTAATTGAATTTTTAATTAAATTAATCACTAAAATAAAAACGTGTTACACTATCAAGAGGAAGAGTATGTAATCTCAATATTGTTGGCCATACTTTGGAAAATTGAGCCAACGAAAGAGTTCAAATCTTGCAAAGTCCACCCTTCCACAGTATCACAAACACATTCCCATTCAATCTTGCATCCTAAACTTTTACCATCACCGCCAATATTGTTTGGCAAAGACAAAACTTTCACTGTAGCCACGTAGGATTTAAATCCCATGTTGTTATCAACAATTTCATAGGACATACAACGTTGGATTGGATCGATTTTCAACAGCTTCTCTGTGGCCCAGTTAATGGTTGGCTCTACATCTTCAGCAATCCTTTTTTTTGTCGAACCACAAAAACGGATTAGACCAATTTGACCTTCAATCCCCTCAAACTTTGAAACAAGTGTCTATTTGAGTCCATTTGTGTACGTTGCAGAAATCCTCTAACACATGCCACACTATTTCACCCTCGATGCCTCTTACCTCAATCGATACTTTACCTTCCCATTTTTCCCCCTCAAATTTCTCTGCCATCACTCTCGATCACCGTTTGCTTAGCTTGTCAGGAAATTTATATATATACTTACTTTTTTTTGGGTACAATGATTATAGGGTATTTTAGTTACACAATTTTGTTAATTATTGCATCTTTCATAAACTTGTTTTTATAGTTGGATGAATAAGTTCCACTATTAAGAGTTAGCTTAGCTAACTGGCTACACAAGCATACTCTATTAGGTAGCATGTTAAAGTAAAAACCAATGATTTATTTTTAAACAACGTGCCAAGATAAAATCTATTAAAAATACTTATAATAGATTAATTGTACTATTAAAGATGTACAAAAAGTCATCGCTTCGAAATTCGAAAAAAAGTTGTAGAAAGTTTTCGGATTATGTAGTACGAAATATATCATGAACATACAAAAAATATCCACATATCGACCCAAAAAATAATTATTGTTTGAAAAATACTTTCAAAAATTATATCATGTAAATATATTTAATTAAATACATTTACAATTTTATAAATATTATATTATTAAATTAAAATATTTTTCTTTATACATTTTCTTAAAACACTTGTGTGTGTAAATGTGTATTACAATTGTGATTATTAAAATAATAAATTAATATTTATATAAATACAGTATTGAATTTATTCAAATATAATTATGATCATGCATGAATATTTTTTAAATTTTTTAAGTTTATATATTTTATTGGTTTAATTGCAGTTTTGGTCTCTATATTTATATTGGTTCACGGAATTGGCCCCCCTATTTTAAAACACGATAGTTTTGGTCCATATATCAGATTCTTGAACTAAAAAGATAACGATTTAATATATTTTAAATGATGACACTATTTTAAAATATAGAAACATCTAGATGCATTAACTATTTTATGTCAATAATTAAATTAAAAATATGAAAAAAATTTGAAGTTAAATTTAAATTTTCACATCATTTTATTGCCATTTCATATGTGTTAATCACTCTACATCATTGTATCATATGTCATGTTATTTAAAACATCTAACATCATACTTTTTTAGTTAAAAAATCATAAAGAGAGACAAAAAATGTCGACTTTTAAAATAGGGGGATCAATTTCGTAAATCAGTATAAATAAAGGGACTAAAAATGCAATTAAGTCTATTTTATTTATCTTTATAAATTCGTGTTTTAAATTTTTAAATTTTATTTATCAATTTCTTGAATTTAAATTTTTAATTATATCTAATTTTTTCTTTAATAAAATAAAATGTTGGACTCTTTTTTCAGAAACAAACTGGTAGCAAACCACACACCCTAACACTAAACTGCTGAGAGTTATTCCATACTCATTCCTCTAGAAAGCCCATAATTTCGAAGTCCCCATCTAACTATTCCCATTTGTGGTGGTTGGGGAAAAGATACCTTATAGGTGGTCCAACATCAGATTTAATGAGCCCATATGATATAATAGAAGGGAAAGGTTTGTGCACAGTGCACCATCTAGACATCTTGTTTACAGTAAAATAAGCCTATTTTATATGTTCAAGTTGAGAAGTTAAACTAATTTCTTTGAGTAAATAGACATTTTAGACTTTGAAGATATAAAAATCGACCAATTTAATCTTTTAAATTTATATTATTGTAATTTAGTCTTTTAAATTTAAAAATATCATATTAACTTAAATAATCATTTTCTACGTAAAAATAGAGAGTGAGTATTTATTTACTATGAGATTGAGAAAAATATTTTTTTATATAAAAGGTTGATATGAATATTATACTTTCTGACAACTTCTAATATTCCCATAAAATTATTTCAATTTAGAGGTTAGAAAGTAAATTATCTATTAACTCACTTTTATTAATTGAGGGATATTAATATCTTTGTACGTTACCATTTATTGTGATTTGACATAAATTTTTTTGTGATTCATTTTATAACTCACTTCTTATTATTATTTTTATATAAAAATAGAATTAGATTAAGGATAACTCTGAGGACTGCAAAAAGTCATACGATTAACAAATAACAAAGAGTCTTAATGAAGACATAAATGTTCTAACAAAGTTAGGGAGAAAGAGCTCTTATACCCAAGAAGGCAATACAATCAGCACATTTATTAGCGTAACAGTTAACAAAATGGATGACCTCATCAAGGATGCATTGGAGAGAAGGGGTGTGTGTAACCCACGTATGGACAAAAGAATGAACAGTTTTTGATTTAGTCTCAAAGGTCACATGAGTAATAGACAAATCACATGCAACACAAATGTCATAATTTAGAGATGTAAGTTATGTTGTCAAGGCATTATTTGTACTAATTTTAGAACATAAATACTTTATCAAGCATGCCAAGCTGAACAATTCCTTTAATGGCAACGTTTTGTCACTTCTAAGATTAATCAATCATACACAAAGATAAATTCTCAATGACAAAAACTTCAAAATAATATCTATAAAAACATGTTGTCCCCAACAAAATAAACATATGATATACAAGATAAATTTTTAATAATAAAAATAAAATGATTATCATTAATTAGACAAATTCTTACAAATAAAAATATCAAAATAATTATCATACACGAGACAATTTGTCACTTGTAAGATTGAACTATCATGCACAAAACAAAATATCATTGATAATTTTTTAAAAGGCTGAGGCGGATCTTCTCTATGACATGAAGTGGTCAAGATTTTTTAATTTTTAATAAACAGTTATATTATGTTGAGTATTGATGTATTATATATTTTATACATATTATCAGACTCGTTGGTTCAAATCTTTTTTGATTTAACGAAAATCCATAGTTCAACACCTCTAATTAAATTATCATCTATGAGATTGAATTATAATACACGAGACAAATTCTAATTGAATAAAAATTTCATACACAAAACAAGTTATCACCAATAAGTAATAACTATTATACATTAAATAAATTTTTATTTATAAGATTAAACTATCATATATATATATATATATATATATATATATATATATATCAAGTAAAAATTCATCTTTGGTATGCGGTTAAATCCTTTTAAGTTTTCTCCAAGACACTTGAACTTTTATGGTAAAGGTTGAAGTACCATTTGCAATTCCTTGAATCTAGCTATTTTACTTATTAAAAAAGTCAAATGCCCAAATTCATATTGAGATCGAAAGAGTAAGAGTGACAATACAACACTAACAAAAATTAAGAAATTACACAAAATGAACGAGAGACAGAAACAACATATGGACGCTTTTGACATATGTAAATTTCTTATTATTTGTATAAACATTATTTGTTTATTACATTTCATAAGTATAGATATTACAGATAGAAGAGGCTATGGTTTTGGCGCTCCACTAAATTTTACTAGGTGAAGAGTATGCAAGTTGAATCTTATTTCCCAAGCTCTTGAGAAAAGACCCAATGTAATTATTCAAATCTTGCAAACTCCACCCTTCAATTGGATCACAAGCACACGACCATTCAATCATGCACCCTTCACTCTTACTATGATCATCACCGTTGATTTGCAATGGCAATACTTTCATTATAGCTACATAATTCTTAAATCCCATGTTGTTATCCACAATTTCATAGGACAAACAACGTTGGATGGGATCAATTTTCAACAACTTCTCTTTGAACCACTTAGTTGTTGGCTCAGCATCTTCAGTGACACCTTTTTTTGTGGAAGCACAATAACGGATTAGACCAGGTTGACCTTCAATTCCCTCAATTTTGTAACATGTATCTATTGGAATCCATTTGTGAAGGTTACAAAAATCCTCTAACACGTGCCACACTATTTCCTCATCGACGCCTCTTATCTCAACGGTGTCTTTACCTTCCCATTTTTGTTGCTTAATTTCCTTCGCCATTATAATTAATAAATGTATTCTTTATTGTGAGAACTTTTTTTTTTTTTTTTTATGAAATTGGTGCGGGACTTCATATCTATATATATACAAATCCATATACTACTATTTGGACATTAGTCAAATTAATTTTCGAAGCACGCAACTGCTCATTCAAGTTTCAATATAATACGAATAATAGTAATGTTATTTTAATATTACAAGTTGAGAAGTTATGGTGATTAAAAATAAATTGGGAAGTTATACGATTAATTAATTGCTTCAATATTACTATAACTTTCTTCTTCAAAAGCCTCCCAAGATTTTGAATCTTTAGTTCTGTGATAGTCTCTCCTATCAAAGTAGTTTAAAAATTTAATTGATTTAGTTTAAATTAAATATATCAATTTTTGTTAATTAACTTTTATTTATAAATAAAAATAAATTTAAATGAAATAAGAACGGAGGGATGGTTGCAATTACAATATTTATTAAGCCAGCTAGCTATTACGATGTGGTAGTCAATTTTTGAAATGTTCTCCTGATGATAGTCAACTGCAATTACGGATGTTGGGATTTGGATGACTTGAATTGATTTTTTATATTGAAACTTTCTCTTTTGGAAATTTTCTCGATCTGAAGCATTCATGTTTCATGATCAAGCTGCCCCATTGACATAATTAGGGTCTTCAATCACATTGTTTTTTTAGCTACTGGAATCGGATATTGGAATTTAGCTACACCAAATCTGAATCAACCCTTCTTTTATACATCTCTAGTGAAAGGTAGGTAGTTGGTTTTGGCTATTGATTAAGGAATTATAAGATATACACATTCTAAATTCATGTGAAAAAAAAATATATACTAATTTTGACTATTTAAAAATGATAAATCTCTCAAGCTATATTTAGTAATATGTAACCTTAACGACATCTAAATGATTATATGTATTTGATCGAAATTTATTTGTCAATCTGAATCAAATAAATCAAATAACAAGACGAAAAACAAAAACAACGTTGCATCAAAATAACGAAGCAAACAACGTCACATCAATATGATAATATCACAAAAATTAAACATTAAAATACATTAAATATATATATGAATCATTTATTTAAATAAAAAAACAACATAAATGGATGATATCAAATAAAAATTATCTTAAAAGTCATTTATTTTATTTAGTTATAATATTTTTGTTATGTATCTTTTGTTTTTCGATTCTTTATCTTTATAAATGTTTATTGTTTAGACTTTTATGCTAGATTAACATTGAGACTTAATCAAAGTTCTAAGATATATAATAAAATTAATATATATATATATATATATATATATATATATATATTCAATCAAAATCATTACATGGTTTAGCATTGATACTCAAAAGTCAAATAATTATTCACAAATATGCATAAAATTAATATGTTTTAAAAGTCACTAACACTATCTCAAAAAAAATTGAATCCAAGCAGCTTCATATTTCCCCATTGAGTCTTGTATTTCTGGTAAGCCATTTATCATCATATATCTATGGTATAAAAACATCATCTTTTGAGTAAGGAAAACTCAATTGACCAAACAAATATACAAGTTGGATACCATGTGGAACACTTGCAACATTACAGAGTTTCAAACAAGAACCGTAGGCACATAACTGTTGTCAGCTATAAGGCTGCGAATCCAACCTGTACTATTAAAAATTGGACAATATGCCACAATAAAAAATTCTAAATATTTGACTGGTTGCATATATTATTATTATTATTATTATTATTATTATTATTATTATTATTATTATTATTATTATTATTATTATTATTATTATTATTATTATTATTATTATTATTATTATTATAAAAGTTCAATTTTACTGCTCTAGGTAGTTTCATATATTATTTCAATCAATTCAAAAAAAATTTGTTCAATTTTAGTCATTAAATATAGTTTCATATATGATGTCATTTAAATATGACGTATCACCATTTTTAAATCATCTAGAATCATCTAGATTACAAAAATAATTTAATTAAACAATTTATTATATATGATATCATTTAAATATGTCGTATCACATTTTTTAATTAAAAATCAGAAATATCAAAATTATTAATTTTTAAAATAGATAACTAATTTTAATAATTTATGAAAATATTGAGACAATTAAACAAAAAGAAAATTATACTCACTTTTTAATTTTAATTGGGCCTTATTACCTTTTTATTTTATTCTCAGAACTTAGATCATTTAAAAAAATTAAATTACTATCTCAAAACAAATAACTACAATTAAATACATTTTTTCATTTTCATTTGTATATGAAAAAAAAAAAACATTCCTTATATAAATTTCATTATTACTAAATTAACCCATTTTATTTTTCTTAAAAAACAAAAAAAATTTATTTTTTTCAATAAATAAAATAAGTTTCCGAGTCTAGCTCAAGGATGAAATATTCCTCACTCTATTATTTCTTCTAATTTTAAAGGACGAAATATTAATGGCAAAAAGAGTAAGGATTAATCTGAAAGGCATGGAAGAAGAAAAAATGCGTAGACAATTGAAGTTTTGTAGACATTACATTACACAAAGCGATTATTACATATATGACTTCGTTGCTGAAGAGTAAAGACGCAAACAAAGCCTGATTTATTCCAACTTAACCAAATCTCTAATTTTCAGACTCTCCTAAATCAACCTCAATCTTATTAGCCATAAATTGTAGAGAAAATTGAACATAAGAATTCAGATCTTGAAATCTCCACCCTTCCACTGGATCACAAACAAATCCCCACTCAATCTTACACCCTGAACCTTTAACATCATCATTAATTGGAAGTACTTTGAGTGTTACAACATAAGACTTAAATCCCATGTTGTTATCAACAATTTCATAGGACAAAGAACGGTTGATTGGATCAATTGTTAATAACTTCTCTTTTGCAAACTTGATTGTTGACTCGGAATCAGGTCCATCGTCTTTTACGGTGGAAGCGCAGTAGCGGATAAGACCAGGTTGTCCTTGAATTCCTTCGACTTGGTAACACGTGTCTATGGGGATCCATTTGTGTAGGTTGCAGAAATCTTCTAAAACCGACCATACTTGTTTTTCATCGGTCTTTCTTACATCAACAGTTACTTTACCTTCCCATTTTGTATTAGATTCCTCTCCCATTATTCTCGATCACCGATTGTGAAGCTGCTTACTCATACAATTCAGACCATGTGCCAACTTCCAAACTTTATATACTTCCTCTTTATTTTATAATATGAACAAAAATCAATTAAAAAATAAAATAGATATATGCGATCTATGATTCAAATTAGTCAAAAAAATTGATAGTAGATATTAAGTTAAAGATTTTTTTTATTTTAATTTAGTCTGAGTCAAAGAAAAATTTCAATCAAATATTAATTTATTCTAAGTATTCCATAAGTATTAATTTAGATGGTATGAGTTTATTAAAATAATTTTTTTTATTTTAGTAATTTTGAATTTATATTATATTAATAAGTTTTATTAATTTAAATGAATAACTATATTTTTTTGGGTAAAAGAAAGAAAAAACTAATGCGAGGGAATCACTGGTGAACCACGCTATCTCTTTGAAGTTTCATTTCAACCACTCAATAATAATAAAAAATTAAAAAAAAATTATTTGAGGAAAATAATTTGGGTCCGTTACATTCTAGAGACGGAGAAATCCCTCTCAAGGAAAATTCAGAAAGTTAACGATTACGATTGCGATTGCATTCATGGTTTAAATTTCCACTCACATCCCTAGTAATTTTTTTGGGTACATTTTTTATTTTCTTTTGGTACATCATCCCTGGTAACTTTGAATTCAAAGTCCGGTTGAAAGTTTATAGGTATATTTATTATAAACTTTTATGAGATTGATAGTTGTTTTTAATCTTACATGTGAATGTGTCTACTATGATTTAAATTTTCTTATAAAAAATTCACAAAATTACTCGTATATTATTATTTCGACCACTGTAACTTTTGTTTTTTTGACAGAAAAATGCATTCATTTGATAACTACAGACGATCTATATAAAGAGGATAATCCTTGATACAAATAGAGTCGTCGGAAAGTAAAATCCAATTTAGCTGAGTAAGTTTTTCTGTCACATTTAATAAGTACACCTTCAACATATTTTTGTATATATTAAGAAAAAGAAAATCAGAGCTAAAAAAAGTATAATAATAATGTATTTTATATAGATATATTTTAATACACTGCAACCTAAAAAAAAACTTACTTACAAATCTGCAATACACAAATTAATAATATAAAACAATAAAATATTTAACAAATTCTTCAAATATGATAAAATTGAAGTATTTAAAATATCGATATTTTTAAAATTATAATATTAACAACGTTAAATTTATTGATAAAATCAACATTAAATTGAAGATAATAAATTAATCTTCATCAAATGAACACTATAAAAAAAGCAAAAAATTAAAATAATATTGTATTAAAAATTAAAAATTAAAAAATTGACTTTAACTACTTTTTTTTACGATAATAAAAAAATAAAAAAGAACGGAACATGGGTAGATAGAGGTGGCTTGAGACGGTAGAAGAATAAAATTAATTAACATGATTGGTGTTCTAATTATACGCTTATAATTTAGAAGTTTTTTAAAAAGTTATTGATTATTTTGCAAAGAGTTATTTATGTAATCTTTATATCTGTAAAGACCATCCACAATGGTTCTTTTACTTAATAAGCACCATTCAATGGCATCGTTATTAGATTTATCATCAGCATTAAGACTTTCATTTGTGGTAGTTCTAGTTTTAATTTTTTCCTCTCACATGAGAAGAAACTTAGGAAAAAGAGCTTTAATTTCTCACACTTTCTCAATTATGCGTTCTTTTTCTGTATTTTTATATGAATAGACCATCAGATGCTTTTATGTTTATACGCTCTTTAACTCGTATATCTAATTGTAACTTCGGATAAAAAAATATATTTTATTTTTTAATTAATATTTTAATTTTAAATAAAAACAAATTTTCTCAATTAAAATAAAAATTGGATAAATTTGATTTTTTATTTAATTAAAATCAATTGAAATTAATTATTTTATTTTATTAAATTAATAAACTCTATACTAAATTAATTTTGACTATTAGAGTTGATTTGATTATTTTTACTAAAATAATTATATATCTTGTTTATTTAATTGAAAATAGTTTTGTCATTACATCTTTATTCTCACCTTTCTATCAAATCAAACAAGAGGGAATACATTTTTCTCCACCTCCATTTTGTCTCTTTCTATTATGATTAATATATCAAATTTACTTCGTTTCTTATATTTGTTAAATCTTTTTTATTTTTCATATTCTTGTTTAATTTATCTTTTTTGTTTTCTCCAAATCAAACACATACCAGAAAATAACAGAAACAGCTGACTTCATATACTTCCTCAACCCAAATATATAAAATAAAAATAAAAATGATTTTTTTTTTATGTTTTATATAAATTTTAAATTAAATACTTTCACTTATATATATTTAAAACATTTGACATTTTCGGAACTTAGCATGAATGATCATTGAGGAACACACTACATGTTCATAGTAGCCGATCATCCCAAGACATTGAAGCATTGGCATTATTGGCAAAATGGTAGAATATTTGGTAACAAGATCTAATGTATGACTAGTTTCGATAAATACAAAATAAAAGATTTGTAGTATACTTAATTGAATAGTGTCAGGTACTTTATTATAAAAATTATATAATTAAGAGACACCGACTAAATAAAAGGTACTACTCGTTGATTCTTTATAGTAATTATATATACTATAATCATGACCGTAGGCCATGAGTAAATATTAAAATAAATTCAGCAAAAAAAAGGTGAATAATTAAATAAACAAAGTGCGCATTATACGTAGACTAGTATAGCTTTTACATGTAAGCTGCAAATTAAATATGAATAATATAGAGCTAAAGTAAATATTACTCCAGATATAATATAGCAAAAAGTTGTTATTTGAAGTACCTCGATCTCGACATATTATTAATTTATAATAGTGTGCGTAATATGTGAGTCACTATTGCTTTTCTCACTACTTGCATATCCATATAGTCGTAAATAATGAAAGAAAATAAAATAAGCTAGTTGCCTGCTACATATTAAATGGAGAAACCATATAGCCTAAATTAGATACGTGTTCCCTTAACTTAATTTTAGATAATTTTTTAGTTTTTTTTTTTTTTTT